>CAODLS011844625.1:0-21173 GCA_948243855.1 Flueggea neowawraea | reverse complement strand
CAGAAATTAATAATTAACCCAAAACTTTTAGAATTTATAATTAAATCCTCCAAAAATTCAATTTACAATTAAAACCTCAATTTTTCTCCAAATTACAAAATTATCCAATATTTTTCAAAATTACAAATCATCCAAAAAATTTCCAGAATTGCAAATCTTCCCCTCATGGCAAATATCAGACCCAGTCCTCCAATTTTGTCCAGAAAAATCAAAATTTCAGTTTAGTCCCTTCATTACAAAAACACGCTAAATGGTCCCTAATCCCGAACCAAGCCTAACTCGATGTTCCCGATGGTTCCAATCAACTCTAAACAAACCATTGAACCTAGATATAGCCTCAGTTTGCATCAAAAATATCAAAATCATACAAAACCGAAAATCAAATTTTCGGACCAAAATTGACCCATCAAGATTCAACCATCAAATCTCCATTTTTAAGCTTGATTAATGTTCATTCAACCTCAATCTACCATTATACAACAAAAACCAACTCAAAACCATCCAAAAATCCAAGAAATTTGAATCAAAATCATCAAAAGACCCAAATTCCACTCAAAACCCGAAATAGAACCGAACCAGTCGGTTCAACCATGAAACCAAGCACAAATAGGAGAGAGAAAGAGAAAATCACCTTTCCTTGGGGTGGGGATGGAAGAGGAATGAAGAGAGAGAGAGAGTTATGGAGAGAGAGAGACGTTTTCTGGGTCGGGTGAACAGTGTTTGGCGAAGAGGAAGATGAAGTCGGTTGGTTTGGGTCAGTCGGTCGGTTGGGTTATAAAACCCAAACCCAAACCGAACGGCAAGTCGTTTTGGTCACTGTTCATAAAGTGAAACGCTTACGTGCTTAAACCACCGAATAACGCACGTAAACGAAGTCAAACGACTTGTCGTCGGATACAACTAAATAACGCACGTAAACAACACCTTAACGCACGCAACCAACGCGAATGACACGTCGTTTGGAATCAACGACGGACGACCTGTTTTCCGTTTTCTTTTTTTCCTTTTTTCCAATTTTCTTTCTTTTTTTCAATTCCAACCAATTTTCACTTAATTTAATTACCCAATATACCTCAAAATCATATTAACACCAAAAAATATTAACACTCCAAAAATATCATTAATTAATTTAATGATATTTTAAATTAAAATTAATCCTTCAAAAATAATTAATTCAAAAAAATTTTCAAGGGAAAATTTACCCAAAATTAATAAAAAATATTCAAGTTATTGCAGAGATTTTCTCTCATAGTTTATATAACCATTTAAAAGTTAACATAATGATTGAAATTAAGATAAAATAATTTAAAAAAATAGTATCAAATAGATATTGTTGATAAGTTAACTTCATTTAAAAATACTAAATTAAATATATATAATACATTTGATCAAAAACTGAGATTTAATATATTAAAATCACTTACGTTATTGTAATTGAAAAAAAAAATAACATTTACAATTAACTTTTACCCTAGAAATTTGTTAGCATATCTTCGTCAATCTTTCAACTTTCTTTACTATATTTTTAAGCCCTTCAACTTCGACAACTAATATTTCGATAACCAATTTAACAAATATTGCTAACGAATTCCATATCAGACTAAAAAATATGAATTTTTGTCATTTTGATCTTTTGCATAATTTTTTTTGGATCTGTTTAATAGTAATTTTTGCTGAGATTGAATAATTACAACATGATAAAAACTCTTGAGTGACTTAATTAATAAGCTTGTCAAGAATTTGGGCAAAAGATGTATTGAGCCAATTATCGTTTGTTGCATAATCGATAAAATTTTACATTGTCAAGGAATAATTATAAAAACTATTAATAAATCAAAAGGTTGATCTTCCATAAACCAAAATCCATTCGTTCATCTTTAATTGAAATATTAACAAATTCAATAACCAAAATACACTTTACTATGACAATCAATTTGATTGTGAATTTATTAGTTCACAATACCAATTTTAGAATTCGCACTTATTTATTACAATTAATTTTTAGGGACATTTGGTAAATCAAAATTGATAAAACAATATCGATATATAGGATCAGATAAAAACAATAACAATGATATGGAAAATAATATAAGGATTTAAAAAAAATAGATTGTTGTTATGAATATTAAACAATATGTGTACATATAGTATTTGTTTTTAAAATGTGCGATTTAAAAACATAGATTTATTCTTATATTTTAATTTTTATTGTATATTTTATTAATTACTATATAAATTGGTTACTTGATATAAATGTCTAATGTAAACTCATTTATTATTATTTCTATGATACATTTTTATATGACACATATCACATTAATAAGACACTAAATACTGTTTATTTAAAATGACTTATATCAACATCTCAATATATATAACTGCTGCTAAATAAAATAAAATTAGCCACACACCAATTTCAATCAAAAGAAGACACTGTAGAATGAATTGCAGCAAATTAACTATTAGTGCTTCCACGGAAAACTTGCCATCTATCAGTAATTTAAGATGCCATCGTGCCATTAAATCCTTTAAATTTTTATTCACTTTCTTCTCCTAAATTTTGTTTCTGATTGAAATTTCTTTTATATTTCTCTAACAATCTGATCGAAAAATATCTGGATTCGCTTTACCAAAACTAAAACTTGCCCTATTCAAATTCAACGGTAAACAATATCAAATATTCAATTAAGTCTATCAAATTTATTCAACATCAAATCTAAACCCTAACCTAAAAATCAATTAAATTTAAAGAAAAAGAAAACAACTTACCAGAAAACTAAGCCATCTCTCTTGCTCTCCTCTCCCTTTCTTTCTCCTCTCAAACTAGATGCATCTCTCTTGCTCCTCTCCTATGTTTCACGCTGTTGCATCTGCTTAGTTTTATTTATTTTTTAAGTTGGGGTCTGGAATGACGCTTTAAAAAAAACATAAAACAAAAGCAAGCAAGGTCCTTCTTCTTCATCACCCCCCTCACAGCATCAGATTCACGGTGGGATTCTGTCGACTAGGAGCGGGTTCACCAGACCACGTCGGACCCCTCTCCGGTCCATCACATAGTTGATATATTGAAATAAGCTTGATCGCCCCATACTGCTGGTGTTAGAAAGTTAAATGTTGACGCATGCTCTAATGATTCCTTGCGTCGAAGTGCAGTTGGATTATAGCTAGAGATGAGCATGGTTTTGTGAAAGGATTCTTGAAAGTCCAAATCCCTTTCTGCTCCTCTTTGTTCGCGAAAGCATGGGTAGTCTGGCATGAATTGTGTTGGGCTTGGAACAATTGTTGGCGTAACATTTCTATCTAGACGGATTCCATGCCAGTGCATCAACATGTCCACTCCCCTCACTTATGTGGCTAGACATGACCAAACCGAACAAAAACCACTGAACCATATTGGAACTGTGAACCATACAGTAAAAACCGGTGGTTCAAGGGATGTTTTCAATTCAGGGTTCCAAAAACTGCTGAACCACCGGTTCAACCCTTAAAAATTAACGGTTTTAACCAAAACCAATTGTTAACCTCTTAAACCAACAGTTTTAACCCTTTTAAATCAGCAATTTTAAAGAAAACCAAATGTTCAACTTTTCTAAATCAGCGGTTTAAACAATATTTTAAAAAAAAATAAAAAATTCCTTTGGTTTACATTATGCTCCTAGATAGCCAAACTAGTGTGCTAATTGGATCGCTAGGGAGGGCCTTTTTAAAGTTTTATATAGTGCTTCCAGTTTTAGTATTCCTTCGGCTTAATCCCAGTTATTGTATTTTGACACTTTGGATATTCCTTTTGATTGCAATAAAAAATTCACCTACTATATATGTGCGAGTTCAACCTAATTAATTCGGTCATGTGTAGTAACACTTGTGCGTGGGTCAGCCTAGCTAAATCAATGTGTTTGTGTGTTGGTCTTCTTATTTAGAAAAAAAAAATTAAGTTAGGGACTAAAGTGCAATCGTTTATGTTTCTTGGGTTAAACCATACTTTGCCGGACGCTTACACTGAAACCCGAACAGATTGAAATGGATACTATAAATCGCAGCACAACGCCGCATAAGTAGCGCAGCCGCCAGAACCCAGGGCTCGAACCCATCTGTCCATATCAGTGCAGCAAGTTTCTTTTGGCTCGTGCAAAATGCAGATCGATTTTTGCCATTCCATGTTAATTTTTGTTATTTTTACATTGCATTCTACATGCTAAAACTCCCACATTTCCATTTGTCTTGTTCCCATTTCGTCTGTTTTCTTCTGTTGACAATACATCAAGTTATGACTTCATTGTTCAAGTTTACAAGTTTTACTTTCGAAAACAAAAGGAGAAACATGAGGACATAACATTGCAATTGATCCTATGCAGTATAAACTGCCCAGATTATCACTGTAGGCGGTTAGGAGGCTCGGATTTGATCTTGCTTTACTCATCTGAGTGTTCCTCTAGCTTTTACTTTCCCATACATTTATTGATTTTTGGTTGGAAAGTGATGAACAATGCAGGTACTTATGATGTTTACATGTCTAGATGTTCTCCTGGTGCAGCAAAATTTGTCCTTGTTGTGCCGAGCTTCTGATATGTCTAACATGACTTGAGCAATCATCTGTTGTCTGATTCCTACTTGGTTCACGAATGAGCTTAGTGTTTTTAACTTGACCTTAATATTGAGTCTATTTTCCCCTAAAAGCAGTCTTTTTGAAGCCTGTGTTTTATTATCTAATTATATGTTGTTATTTGGATTGGCAATTTTGTTGCTCGGAAGAGAACTTCAGGTGTTTGGTAGTTAATTATATATATTGTATGAAGAACTCTGAAGTCAATTGCTGTGAGAAGTTTTCATGAAGCAGGTCTTGAGATGCTGAGCTGAAGAAATTCAAATTGTGGCGGTTGACATTTTGTTGTTTGAGAAAGTTGCAGAGATGGTGTTCGACATATTTGCTAAGTGGACCTATCTAAATGGTGGCTTAGGTATGGCTATGGGAGTATTGCCAAGGCACTTCTAATGATGAAAGAAAAAAAGTACTTATAGGCGCCATTTTAACAGAATCCCCATTAAACAGAAACCAAATGCAAAGTAGCATTTGGGTAGCATCCCTCCAAGCATCTCATCTCATGTTGATTCTGACTTTTTTTGAATCATAAAATACACATCAAGATTCTGGTTGAATATCACAACCAGAAGGCTATTGTCTTGTTCTTAAGGCAACAATTCACTTCCTGCCTTAATTAGGGAAAAGTTTATTGAAATCACAAACCAAGTTCACATTTTGTCCTTGATCGTCCACAATGGTCTTGGTCTTAATTACCTTAATTATAACAATTGTATTAAGAATATTCCAAAGAAAAAAAATGCAGTCTCATAGGTTAAATCAATTAATGAGCTTCCTGTCCTGCAACAAAATATGGTCATTCCTGCATCTACAATTAAGAGAAGAGAAGAGAAGAGGTGAGAAGAGAGGAGAAATATAAACCTTCATTTAGCTGGTATCAACAAAGTAGGGTTGGAAGACTGATTTGGCATTAGGATGGTCCCATTGGAGTGAATCCCACCATGTGGAGGAACCCTTTATTTGCTTAAGAGAGGGCAGCAAAATATTTAAATTCGTTTGTACTCCTTCCCATTTCTGCTCCTGCATACAGAATGGAAGCCAATTAAGCTTCCTACAACCTTCAATCTCAATGGTTTCTAGGGAAGGACACACCATCCTTCTTCTGCATGTGCTCCACACTTTTTTAAGATTTCTTAACCTCAACTTCATTAACTTGGGAGGTCAATGGTGGGATAGCTACTTATCAAAAGAAAAATGGAGGGATAAATGTTGGGGTCCTATTCTGGTGCTATTATCTTCTCCAATTCTATGTAGCGCACATATAGTTCTTTCACGTTTTGCAGGACATTCTGTGCCAATTCGACGCCAACCTGATTTTCTTTGACTTCAATTCAGCGTGGAAAGTTAATTTTGGGGCAAACTTTATCGTCCAATGTCGATGTGAATTGTTTTGAATATTTTTTTATGGTATTAAATATATAAATATATTAATGAAGTAAATTAATAAATGTTTTGATTAATTGAAATAAGCATAATTGTTGATCAGCCTATTGAACATGGGTTCTCACATTATTCCTGAGCCTCTTGCGTCTCTCCATAGATGACTTACTGCTCAAGGAATCTGTTCGTTTGAAACTTATGTCCAATTAAGACCAAAAACTTAGGATCAAATTCTTTCTAATGCACAAGATCCATTTTCAAAGCGAGTGCAGAGCATACTTAAAATAATCTCATTTTCTTTGTTAATAATCTTGAGATTTTAAAAGATAGAAGGAGAATTTAGAAAGTTATAGAGATATCAGAGAAAGGTTTTTTCATATCAAACTTGGTCTGAGTTCTTTATTCATTACTTAAGTTTTATATAGACTTCATAAATACAAAATGACAATTCACAGACATGATTGGCCTTAGGCATGTGGCCGACATACTTTAAAGTATTACAAATATCATGGTCAACAAACTTTAAAGTTAAAACATACATTATTACATTTGGACAAAACTCAAAAGAAAAATAGACAAAAGACTTTTAGAGTCTTTTAACATATACCATACACGTAGCAGACTAAAAGGACAGGTGATCTTTAGACCATGGTCCATGTACTAGGACATGCAAGATGGTGATATGGACTGGCGTCATCCCATCTTCTTGGGTCTTCTTCTTCAGAAGAATTATCACTATGTTTTTCTCCATAGTCTGCATACGTTCTTCTTGGGAATCTTGGCGGTGGTGGAACATGAGCTATTTGGTTTAATTGTTCAAGGACTTCATCATAGGATAGATCTTCCATAACTTCTGCATAAGGTCCTTCAAACACACCAATTGAACTTGATGTCAATATTTCCATTTGTCATTCTAAGGTAGGTACCATGATTATCTCAACTGGCATGGTCTGGAAACCTGCAAGAGCTATAGGAGGAGGTGGCGCCGAGTTGTTGAGAAAACACATATACTCCATTAAAGACTTCCTGAAACTTGAATTTCCCTAAATTGAGGGATAAACATTTCCCCAATAATAACTTATATTGCCAGTCCACAAAATCCCTCGAGTGTGCTGGTCATAAAGACGATGAAAAATATAAACCACCGTATATAATTGATTCGGCCTACGAATAGTCCTTTCATCAGTTGTGAGATTGTTCAGCTTTCTTCTCCAAACTGTTATTGCTTGAAACCATTCAAAGAAAGTCCAGAGGAGTGAATGACATTGTCAATCACTATTCAAATCACCGAGGATCACATGGGGATCAAACTCTATTGCAATAGAATGTATAGTAACAAAACACCATAAAAACCATAAGAAATTTTATGTAAAAGAGTTGGGGTAAAAGGAAGGTTTTTTCAGGAAGCTATAGGATGGATTGAATACAAAATATCTCAGTATGAGAGTGTTGAAATAAATTTCAGGGAGAAGAGATCGAAAATGATGGATGTGAGTTTTTGCATACGATTGGATTTGTTAAGGAGTTTCTAAAGGTTCTAGAGTAGGCAGAAAACTCCATTTTTTTCATGGCTACTAAATAAAAGGGATTTATCATAAACAAACAAGTAGAAAACCAAAATGGAGGATTAGTTGTGTTGGTTGTGTTTTCTTTAGGCGAGAAAGATAGTCTGAGATTATATTGTGATCCCATTTTATATGGCGAACCTCGAATTCATATTTGTTGAATTAATCCTTCAATCTCAAGCTTTGGCTATCTGGAATTTCTTTATTTTTAAATGCTTCTCTGCATTAGAAAATTGTCCACTAGTATGACCACAATATTCTCGTGATCCTTTGTCGTCCTCTTTCAAAAGTACTGCACCCCAAAACTCATCACTGACATTTGTCTGCATAACCCTTTTTCCTATATTGGAAATCTATATATCGCCGAAGTCTGTTTCAGTGAGTCTTTCTATGGGTTTTGTTCCTCTTTAATTATTGAGCTCAAATGCTATGAGTTTGAATTTTGGTCAAGTGGTTTTGACTTGTAATTTTGAATTTTGGTTGTATGGAAGATTGGGCTTTTGAGTGTGAAGAGAAATGATTTTGAATTAGACTAAAATGATGTTTTGAAGATGACTATATAAGTTAATCAAATGATTTATTTAGTTGTTGGTTGGTTAATTTTTGAAAGACACCAAATTAGTGTTGAATTAGATTATGGAACTTGGGATTTTGATATTCAAGTTCAGTATTAGAGCTAAAGATTTCTTAGCAATATGATTAGATGTATTATAGAGTGGTTTACTTAGTTAAAATTTGTTTGGTTTAGGTGATTTAGTTATATGGTAAAGAAAGTGATGAAATTGTCATAATTTTAGGATTGGAACTATCGAGACAATATAGAATCAACTTGAAGGACTATTTTATGATTGATAATAATTTTGGAAAACTAATATATATTGGAATGTGGAGTCGATGTCGAGGATCGAATTGAATAGATAGGCAGTACAATGAGTAAATAGGATACAAAACTACCTTTAAATTACATTTGCATTATGAATTGCATAATTTTATAGTTTCACAACTACACATATATTATGAGTGTTTAAATTATTAACTTATCATTTATTTTTGGACACTTGCATTTAAAAGCATTTAAGTCATATTCCATTTATAATTTTCATTTCCTTTAGCATAATTATTTGTTGGAGATTGTGTTGGATTATAAATGATGTTTGTTCATTTTATGAATTGAGAGAAAAGGAAACTCTCAAACGGATTTTGGAAAAATATAAGAATATGATTTGAGATGGAATTATACAAAATATGTTTATTTATGATAAAAAATTTACAAGCTTAGCTAAATATATATTATCCTTTACATTTTGACGATTTCGGAAGTTAAGCTTTTGATGTATAAAGTATTTGCAAATAGTACGTAAAATTCATCTTGAGAAGCATTGTGAGGACATGTATAAACCAAGTCACAAAATATTTTCTTTGTCTCTTATTTACTCGTTGAGCACGTGGTTTCACTCACCTCCTCCAAACTTCTAGTTTTGCAGGTCTTCTGAAATCGTCAAGTTGTGAAGCTTTCAAGATTTGAGCTGACACATTGTTCATGCAATTTGTTTTATGTTTTTGTTTTCTTAGTTATATTATAGTATTTAGATGCTCTGTAAGTATAGGTACAAAGTTTGATACAGTAGATAAATGAGAATTAAGGAATTAGTTTGATGTCGATATTAATTGTAATTGGTTGTTGTTTGGTTGGATTTGTCCGTAGAGTTTAGTCCAAATACAAAGGAAACTCTGTCGGTTTTTTCCCAGATCTAAGATTTATCTTGATATTGAATTGTCAAGTTTAATAGAACAATTTGGGAAAATAGAAAAAAATGAATTATCAAGATCTAACAAGCTTTTAGAATCAAGGTGTTCGGGTTTCGAGTTGGGCTCCACTCCCTCGATTTCTGCTTTGGTTATGGCCAAATTCGGATCATGACAAATAGTCTCTAGTCCTACAGAATTATGTTCACTCCTTCATGTGAATCAACGATGCAAACTATTGATGAACCTTTATATTGACAAATTGTTTGATGCCTAAATTATCTTATATGTTATATCACCAACATTGGGTTTTTTTGTATGTCGAATATCCAAGTTCATGCATTGTCATGACTCGGAATCAGACCATGACCGATGTATGAGGCAAACCGAACTAGAAGCCCAGTCCATCTTGCACAAGCCTCGAAAAATCAGACATTCTACCTATCTTATTCATTTTAAACATTTATTAATTATAGCATAAGAATTATAAAACATATTTCAGAATGCATATAATAAATAAGTTTAAGTATATCAAAATAGTATTATAAGAACAAATATGAGCGAGGGAATATGATGCAGGTGATATTGGGGTGCATATTGAACCAATTTGGATTCACAATGAGAATTCCTTGTAAGTTTTGATGATTTAACAAAACACTTGAAAAAGTTAAGCTACGCATGTAACATACCCTTCTAAGCATGCGGAAGAACGTACTAAGCACTTTAATCAACGATCTGTGTGGTTTGATCATACCAGAGTAAATCTATGAGTTCCATAATGGACATTGTGCGCGTAGAATGATGTATAATGCACGTAGTATGCATAACACGTGCATAGAAGCCAGTGTTATGCGCGCATACGAAGCAACATCAGAAGATAGAATATTGGGCTGAATGATGTGTTATACTATGCACGCAAAATAAGCATCTACGCACGTAGATTATTCCTTGATGAAAATTGAAGAGAGCCAACTGGACAAGTCATGCCGCGTTCATACAAGTGCAATGCGCGTAAAACGCTCCAGTCAAATTCTCAAGAGGATTATGCTACACACGTAATACTTTGTTCTACGCACGTAGATGGGATCCATAACGAAGACAAGTTCAAGTCGCCTTGGGAATTTAATTCAAGAAGATAATATTCTCTGATAGTTACAGTTGGTGACGGCTGGTGTCAGACATGCTGGTGCTACACACATAATAATGGTGTTACGCACATAGACGAGGATGAGGTGGACAACATGACAATTTTGAGACGCTCCTCAGAATTTGAATTTGAATATTCTATGACACATTCTCGTAAAGAATAAAAAATGTGAACTTTGGAAATTCGTCAACGCACGTAGAAGAATGTGTTGAGCTCGCAGAACAGAAGTACTACGCACGTACAATAATCTCAACGCACTTATTAAACACTTGAAGGTATCTTGAATGAGACAGTAGCAACCATACTCAGTATAGTGCACGCAGAAAGAGGCATCCCATGTGTACTACTCTGATGAAACCTTATACTACACACGTAGTACCTATGGTACACATGTAGTAAGGTTTGATGTCATCAATTTCATCTTTTTGCATCTCTTTCACAACGGCTATATCGAGATTCACTACGACTATTTTTGAGAGAGCTCGTATAAATAGATGTCTATAGTTCAAATGTGAAAAAAGGAACAATTTTTGAGAGTGTGCCCAAGCTTTGCCAATTTGATTCTTGATTTTCTCTCTCTTGTGTTCTTGAGTTCTTACATTCCAACTAAGCTTTTGAATTGTTACTTGCTTACTGAGTTGGTGTGAGATATTTTTTACAAGATTTATAATTCATTGGTAATCAAGCATTTGTGTTAAAAGCTTGAGGATAGAATAGGTTTCACTTGTTGTTCCTTAAAAAATAAGAGTGGTTGCTAGTGAGCCTTGAAAACTAGGTTTGGTTTTCTTGTTTGGTCCTAAAACAAGGTTGTAAAGGTTTCTTGTTGGCCTGGAAAATAAGGATTGTAGCAGTTTCCCTCCACCCAAAAGTGAGGAAGCTTATTAGTGGATTAAAACTCTTGAGTAGATCTCAAGGAGTGGACGTAGGTCAAATAGGACTAAAACACTATAAATATTGGGCTTTGTTTCTTTTATCCCTACGCTATTTACTTTGATTTATTACTGTTTATTATTGTGTGGTTGTGTCTTGGATTATCTTTTGTGTTTCTATTTTGAAAAATTATCCAAAAGATTTGACAAACGTTTTAACTTTAACAAAGAAATCCAATTCACCCCACTCTTGGGATTGCCATATTGTTTACAATTGGTATCAGAGCCTAAAAGCTCATCATTTAAGGTCTAAACGCCTTGAGTAAATGATCCAAAATGGCATCCTTTGGTGATATGTCTAAGTATGAAGGTCTATCTATTAATCGTGATCCCTTCTTTGATGGCAACGAGTATGTGTACTGGAAGACACAGATGATGGTGTTCTTGAAATGTGAAGAATAAGAAGTATGGGATGCGGTTGAAATTGGTCCATTCATTCCTAAGAAGGCAATAAATGGGGTTGAAATTTTGAAGCCAAAACCTGAATGGACAGACCATGATAAAAAGATGGTATGTTATAACAACAAAGTTATGCACATCTTGTTTTGTGCTCTAAGCAAAACACAACTTAATAAGGTGCAAAAATGTTCCACAGCCCACAAAATTTGGAGAACATTGAAGGTGACATATGATGGAACAAGGCAAGTCAAAGAAAACAAAGTCTCTCTTCTTGTGCATAAATATGAGTTATTCAAGATGAAGGAATGTGAAAGTATTGAAGAGATGTTCGATAGATTTAATGACATCTTACATGGACTAAAGGCACTTGGGAAGACCTACTTCAATTCTGAACTTGTAAGAAAGATTCTAAGAGCTTTACCAAAATCTTGAGCCTCCAAGAACGATGCTATTGTGGAAGCCAAAAATCTAAATATCATAATGGTACATTACACAAACACACTAAAAAATAATATCATTTAAATCATAAATCAATATGGATGAAATAATACAACAAATTTGAACAAAACAAATAAAATTAGAATTATTAATATCCAATGGAAATAAACAAAAAAAAAAGTGAATTTGATATATAATGATTTTTTTTGGAGAAGTTATGTTTTTTAATATTTTTTATTGATGATATAATAAATATTAAAAAAAATGCAATTAGAATTATTAATATCCAAAAAAATTAAACCACAAAGAAAAACTTTTTTTCCTTTTATTGTGGAGCAATTATGGTTTTTTTTTTATTTTGTGTATTTAATTAAACGGTTTTTAACCTCCTTGATATTATCTAGTTGTTTGTTTAATTAAACGGTTTAATTAAATGATTTTTTATTCTCCTTAATTATAGGATTCCATTGGTCATGGTGGTTTGTTGAGATGTATTCTGTTATTTCTCTCCATACTTGTAGGCCTTGGTTCTTCACGTGATTTGTTTACATATGTAAATACATTTGCAATAGCTATTATAATTGGAAGGTGATTTTGTTTGTGTTTTATTTTGCAGTTAGTTTATATAACTAGTGTATACGTGTCATTTTCCCCAAGTCTTCTCCTTGGCATAGTTGGAACCACTCTCTTCTTGTTTTCGGTTTTATTTGGTCGGATTGTAGTCAAATGCACTCTTCCTGGCCAATGCCATTCTGTCCAGCATGAAGAGTATAAGGTTATTCGCTTCGGTGGCATTTCCATTACTGGTGGTGAATTTGAGGAGGTTGCATTTCTTGATATTGCAAGGGAAAACGTTGGAGCAGGTGAAGAGCCATGGCAGATGGAGCGGATAGTCGCCAAGACAGGAGATGCAGAGAGATCTATTGAGATAGTTAGACAAGCCTTACATGTGTGCCCTCAGGATAATGTTAGCTTTGCGTTCCTTTTACAAGCAACAGGGGAGAAAAGCACAAGAGACATCGATTTGGTTGTGGCCACCGACACAATTATGTTTGGTTTGAAGGTCATTATTTTTTTGATTCCTTGGGAAACGCAAGGTATGGTAAAGGCATTCAGATTTATTGTGTCCTTATTGCTGATTCATTCGGTTCCTGGCAGGAGATAGTGGGATATATTGCAGTTGAAGGTGGATGTTCATGTTTCATTCTAGTCGCTAGTCCATTCGGTTTGCAGAAAGATTACCCATTTGCCCTCGAGTGTGTATTTACTAGCCAAAAGGAGAATCGTTTTGCTAAGTGGGAAGAGACGGATTTGTATGCGCCCTTGCTGCGAGAAATCTTTTATGATTGCCGACAACGTGTTGGTGCGTTAAGGGGTGAGCAAGAACAGTCCGTTGTTAGGAACCTAAGGGTTGTTTGGCACCCACCTTGAGGACAAGGTGGTTCTTTAAGGGGGAACGAATGATAGGTCTCAGAAATAATGAAGAGTGAATTATGTGAATTATGCTATAGAATTAGTATTTCTATGTTTGAGTCTGTGTGTACGTTTTGTTATGGTGTCAATTGATTCTTTTCTTTATGTTTGTGCCAGTGTGTTTCTAGAAGAAAATGTCAGGGGTGTGAGTTTGTTGTAACGGTTTGTGTGAGAGTGAATAAATTGTGAGAGGGACGTCAGTAGGCAACCATCAGGAATCTGCTTGTTGATTTTGGCTGACAATAGTGTTTGGGAGAGAATAACAGCCTCTCTACAACTGTTAGGGTCATCGGGGTGTATAACACTTGTTGTCAATACAAAATCGTCACCAATCCTTCTCTATTTCTTTATTGTTTGCCTGCTATTCTTGAATATTTACAAAATACACTTGAAAATCTACAGAGTTGTATCAGAAAGCACTTGCTGATAGTCAACCAAGAATCCGAGGAAGGTTCGCAAAGATTGAAGACACAGATGTTTACAAGAGGCAATAATTGTAAATGGTTCGCATGTGAAGTAAACGTATTATAAATAAAATTAGTTGACATCCTAAGGAGAAAATCAAGAAACTAGAAGTAGCTCAAATACGGCAAATAGATGTGAAAAAAGCCAAAGAGGATCGTCAAATAAACGTGAACCTGAACTGGATGGTGTAAGATAGGTAAATCTTTTGATGTGATGTAATAACTTCCTCCTCAAAAGACCTAGGGGGCCAAGTAGAGAGTTGTAAATAGGTTGTGTTGAATAAAAAAGAGGGAGTTTAAAATACAGTTTGTATACATTTGATATTTAAATCATATATATTAAATATATATTTTCTAATTATTCAAAACTGAAAATATTTCTTTCTTTTTTGCAACTTTTTAAACAACTACTAATGTTAAATAATTAATAAATAAATATTTAATATCAAATTAAAAATAACATTTTGAGACGAAATTGGTCTCAAACTTTACGACCAACTTGACGTAAAATTTTACGATTAATTCGTCGCAAACGTTGCATTGAACTAGTCGCAAAATTGTTGGTTCAGTTATCCCGCGATGTTTGTGACGAAATGTTGACAGGTCGAACTGTTGCGAAGAATTTTTGTTGCAAAATTATTTTTGCGACGATATTTTTTGCGACTCAATTTTGCAGCCAAATATTGTCGCAAGTGCCTTTTTGTGAAGAAATTTCAGATTTGTGACGAAATTGTCTTGTCGCAAATTCGTCATTTTCTTTTGTAGTGATAGCTTTCCTCGAAGAGTTTTGAAATTGAAAGGGAAAATCCCATTCATTATGATATAGATTTTCGTTTCTATCTTTGATACCACTGTGCTAGGAGGAAGGAAGAGATAAGAGAAGGAATATATATTTTGGAAAACTCTCCAATAATATTTCATCTCTGAATAATTACATACAGGAATACATAATTGACTATTTGATATCCGATGCACTAACAATGGTGAATTTCACATCCTAACAAGATATTGAATATAGAAACCTTGAATATAACTAATACAAGTTTATGCTTGTCAATAGTACGTTGTCGGCAACAATAATGAATACACAAATAATTGAGAATCGTGAACGTCAGTCTCATAATCTGAAAACAAAGAACACAATGACATTGGGTCACTCCTTGGAGAATCTTCGATGCTCAAGTCAATGGAGAATTTTGCAGAGTATTGGTGTGTATAGAAAGTGGAATGTACCTCTACAAGTTGTCCTCAATGTCTATTTATAGTGTGAGAGTAGGTGATCAAACATTAATGCTCTATCACACTCTCTCATTGATGAGTTTGCAACGTTTCGAACACAACTCAAGCTTAAATGACCAAGTCATGTCAATTGTTCCCCACTCCTTTCTTCAAATTTTTTGGAGATAAGAGTAAAAGATTAGGCATCTATTAGCGTAAGTTGAGTTTAATCAATGGCGAGGGCTCTTTTGAAAGTTGTTTCTCAATCAAAGAGTGAATTGTTCATTTTTCCTAAATGGGGGGACTTAAATTTGTTTTCAATTTTTTTTAGCAGCATTCTTCCTTTCCTTGACTTTTTCATGCCACCTCTCCTTCCTTTTTATTTTGATACCACTTCTAGATTTGTCTCGTGGATCTATTCAAAAATATCCCAACTAATTGAGCCATTCTTGATGCAATTTCCATGTGTGGTTTAGGGTTTCAACTGAATCTTACCCCCTTCACATGTTCTTATACTCTTCTCTTTTTTTCTTTCTGCTAGGGTTTTAGAATATGTGGACCTCTTATCAGTAATACGATCAATTTTCTTTCCCTTGCTCATTTTGCTTCGTTTTTCTTTTCTTTTCTTTTCTCTGTTTGTTGTTCTGTTCTTTCTCTTCAGTGTTGCATGTATTTTTAGTGCTAACCTCATGTTCTTTTCTTTTGTTTTAATGATGGCATTATATGGGTTTGATTGGTGGGCAGTGGCTGCTTCTTCGGACACAGTAGTGGTGGTTGAGTCATGGTCAAAACGACAACGTGTTCGCTGAGGGCAAGAACTAGAAGGTACAACCTTCCTAAACTGTCAACCAAAATGACAGCGTACTCCAATAACACCACTAAATCGCACCACCTTCCTTAACAATGCTATATCCTACAGCCAAAACGCATCGCCTTCCATCGTTTTTAGAAAGAAACGACGTCATTTCTTACTGCTGATCAAATGATGACACCTCTTTTTACACGACAACATCCTGGCTGAAACAATAGCTCCTCGACCTCAACGACATGCGTCGTGCGTTGCTCCACGTCGTTTCACACCTCGTTGCTTCCCTGCAGCAACATCCCTGCTCGAACGACAACATCTTCACTCAAGCAACAAGTGTTTTGCGTTGTTACTTATTGTTATTCAAATGATAGTGCCCCCATTCCAATGACAGAACCTCGGCTTGAATTGCAAGCATTTTACATTGCTCTTTGTTGCTATTCAAATGAACGCACTCCTGCTCGAACAGCAGAACCTCAGCTCAGCTCGAAAGATAGGCATTATACAGTTCTCTTTGTTGTTTCACCTTATGTACATGACATGTATTCTCAATTTGGTAAATTATACTCTGTGAAGAGCCAAGGTCAGATGATCACGTGTTTGATGTCACCCAAACATCACGCTGCCCACCTCGACTCAGACACCCTGTCGTTTCCTCATGCGACCTACTGTCTACATTGTGTATGTCGTCTGCTTTGAGAATCCAGTTTTTTTTACCACTCCAATTTTTTTTATTTTCACTGTCTTTTTGTAGGATATTTTTTTGAAGCTCCCCGACTTTTTTCAACATGTATTCATCTTAAAAAATGGGTATAATTTCTATACTCCATTTTCTGCTTTGGTTTATTTGTTCACTGCTGCACAAATTTCATTGATGGCCTGTTGTCTAGTTCTTTCTCGTACTTGTCCCAAAGAGTTGCTTGATTTTAACCAAGAGCCCACCATGCCTCCTCTAGATTTTGACAAGGCCTGGAACACCTATGTCTTCCTTCAAGTTGGCGAATCTCAAGCAAAGTGTCCTTCGTCTTCACACGCACCTTCAGATGACTTCGCAATTTTTGTGAGTTCGATGAAGTTTGTTTCCCTCTTCCTCCTTTTGCCATCAAATTCATGTATAAGAAAAAACTCGTCCTGGCTTAACTTCAGCCTAAAATATGGGCTTTCCTTATGGTTTTCCGCATTCGTTGAATTAAAAAAGGGATAGAACCCTCAATCAACTTGTTGTTTTGCTTCTTCCATAATCATGGAGACTCTAACTCTGTTACCCTCCGTAAATCCTTTGCAGCTCATCCTTTATTTTTTGACGGCATATCCAAGATCAAGTCTAAGTCTGTAGATCCTTGGTTTCTACTCCATCCAACTTCATCTTCTTGGAATGCTTCTTTCGGTTGGTGCCACCACATAAGCTGAAGCGTCAAGACTTTCAAGAAAGGACTTAAGGAAGATGTTCGTGCATGAAATAAAAGAATTACCATTGACAACGAGGTCACTCTTTCTTCCTTGTTGGGACCTCAAAACCTTCCCACCGCAGGATGGAACATTTACTCCAACCTCTCCCTTCAAACAATCACGTTCATCTTCTCTATGAGGACCACGTAAATAATCACGAAAGACTACATCCACTTCTTTCATTCTAGTTTCTCCAAGAAAACCTTCACGCAATGGCATTGTTGTCCATGCACTTGATCCTTTCACTTCTCATTTCGACTTTGACAACTTGGCCAACTCACTTGGACCTGAACTTCCCTCTTTAGAGGATAAGTTTTTTTGATGAAGCCATGAGTGTGTCTTCTAATCCTTTAGATGGGTTCTTTGGTGATCTTTCTGAAAATCTAATTGTTCATGTAGAAGGTGACCCCGAGAAAATTTCCCCTTCACCACACCTTTACTACATATGTTACTTTTATGCATTGTTTACTCGTATTATTACTTTTTATTCTAACTTGATCTTTTCACGTAGAATCAAATGCTTTCAAGGAGGTTATGCACGTGAAAAAAGCACAAAATGAATGGTCTACCTTTTCAGACCATTTCTAAGAAGCCCCATAGTCTTCCTCCCCAGCCTGCCTAAGACAAAGAAGAGGCTATTGTTGACAAGTCCACGAGGACTTGTCGTAGACTACTATATTTTGAAAAGAATCAGCTCATCACTTTGCCCACCCTTCCTCCTTGGATTGATAATGAAGGAAGACCCTACAAGGGTTTCGAGTTTGTTGCTCGTTATGGAGTTTTGGATACTGACTCGGTTGTGACACGCGGCATTGTCTCAACATTGATTCTAAGCACGATCTTGCCTATAGATGAGCAGGACATTTTTGGTTCTTCAGACGAGTGCATGGATATAGCCGGGATAAGCGCTTTGAAGGTAACCTCTCCTATTATTTTGGTTCTCTCATCTTTGCTGCTTTAATCAATCAGGACTAACACACCTTATTGTTGCAGTATCTTCAACAAAATTCCATTTCTTTTACTATGGCCAGGAACACTCGATACTGATTAGACGAAGAGATTGCGACTCATAAAGCTGCAAAAAAATGAGATTCAGGCTCTTCGACTTGCCAATGCCCAACTCCAATCTTCATGTTAGACTCTAGAGCAAGAGAAGAAAAAGCTCTTTGCAACTTTTTCCTTACTCATTGCTCACTTTGAAACTTTGTAGTTGGAAAATGAAAATCTCCTTTGAGAGAAGGCCAACCACCTTGACTACTTAGAGAAAGCTTGTACTTATGACACATTGTTGGTTGAGAACAAGAGGCTAGTGGATGAGCTCGAGTCTCTAAAGAAGGCTCATGATAATGACAAAAAGTACTTCATTGAGAGAGCAGTTTGTGAGTATCGTTTGTACAAGGATTGCTTTGATAGGAAATATTCCTATAGCATTGGCTTTTACAAGTTGGGTTTCTATGATGCTTGATGTATGATAAATTTACACATTAATTCAAGCATAAATAGATAGTATTTTGGCCCCAAGTGTACATAATTGTCCATGAATTTATAAATTTTCGTGTTTTGTGTAGGGAGAATGAAAATTCATGAAATGTGATTGAAAACGGGTAAAAAAGGCACGAAAAAATGTTTTTAGAGTTGCATGATGAATGGAAGAAAGCACGAGAAAAACTGGCTTAAAGGGCATCACCTTCGTTGCAACAAAAAGCAATTTCAGATGCCACACCCTGGGTCAGGCCATGACCATGGACACCTACTGCCCAAAATGTGCACAAGAATGGCAAGACAGAGGAGGACCACAGTCATGCCAATGGGAGCACAAGTCATGGCCAAAAGGCCATGATTGTGGTGCGTACCGTGACCCTGATTGTGGCCACGTTAAGGGAGTCATTTCTTGGCAGTAGCAGGCCACGATCATGGCCATTGGAGGAAATGGTCGTGGCACACCCAAAAGGAGGAAAAAGTGCTGGCAAAAAGGAAAAAAATAGTGGGGACCAGGGCACAAAAAGGTGGCATCTTTTGGGCAGTTGTCTTAGGATTTTGAAGGGATCATGAGGGGTATAAATGCACCTCTTTCACACTAATTTGAGGATATTTGTACATCCACACTTCACCATCAAAGCTTGAAGAGAGAGAAACAGAGAGAGAGAGAGGATTCAAGAAGAGGAAGAAAGGGGGTTCCTCGAAGAGCCCTATAGTCTTCGAAAGGAAATCCCCTCATATTTTGTTTTCCATTTCTGATTTTATTTTTAGTGTTGTGATATTTATTTATGAGATATTTTTATTTTCTTTTAACTATGGTAGTGTAGAATTAGTGCTTGGATTTTGAGTTGCAAGCTTTGAGGAATATTTTCTATATTTATGAATGGGTATTCATTTTTTATAATTTATTTTATATATCTAACATTTGTGTTGAATGTGCCTTATGTTTCATATTTAATTATTGCTTTGGATTTGATTTTATGACTTGTTATGAATGGAATGATGTTGTGCTTGATCACCACAATTTCGTTTGTGACAAGCCCAAGTGAAAAATTGAGAGATAAAGCTTGGGTTAGGTGTCAAAGCATAAAAATTGTTGTGTGCTAGAGTAGGGATACTTAGTGCCTACAAGTTGTTTGATGAAATTCGTCAAAGTACTTAATGTGCCTAGTTTTGCTAGGTGTGGCCGAAAAGACCTACCTAGGAAGCGTAGGTGCAACTTGAGTGACCTTGAGAGAGGCATTGGGTTAGTCTTGTGGAAAGAACACACAATCCCAAAAACCCACTTCCTTAATATAGTAAAAAGGAAGTATTTGCTTGCATCTAAATGATCAAAACACTTTTGCTTTCTTTTTTATTTCATTTTATGTTTTTAAAATCAAACCCATCACAACTAAAAAATCTTGGTTTTTATTGCTTTCCTTTGCTTTTCGATCATTAAGTAGTACACGTTCCCTGTGGATTCAACACCCAAGGAATACTCCAAGGGTTTTATTACCCCATCGATTCTTGTGCATTTGTAAGAACCAGATCTGTCAGGACCCTTTCCGGGGACCATGACCGGCGTATGAGGTGAACCGTCTATAGAAGCCCGGCTTCTCTCATACAAGCCTCAAAGATTAAAATTATTTTTATTCATTTATTTAAAACATTTGTTGGAGGAAAACATGCATACCATATATATATATATATCAAAATATAATATATGTAAAAATATACAAAATGATCTAATCGTAAAACATAATATCGAAATCAAATACAAAACCCCATAACCCTACAGCATTTGGAATGGAGCATATACTACAAAAGATGTAGCCCGACAAAAAGGCGCTACTAACCAAAATATACGTGTCCCACTGGGCAGAGAGTATCCAAAGGCTGCTGGGATCAAAATCAACCTGTAATCATGGAAACAAGACAACACAGAGAAGCAAAGGGGGTTAGCCCAGTGAGTGAGGGACAACACTCCAGATTGCCTCATTTGTGCCTCACAAAGACTGGTTTGAAAATCATTTGAAAACTAGCACATGCGGTATACAATATGTATACATATTTATACACTATATACATAGTATGTTTTT
>CAODLS011844622.1:0-18331 GCA_948243855.1 Flueggea neowawraea | reverse complement strand
TCCATTGGATGATTTGCTTTGCCTTTTATTAGGCTAAAGCCATATTTGGCAGGACCAATTTGGCTCCTGCCTTTGCCAGAACTACATGAGGAACGTCCTCCCATAACCTGAAAGGCATACTAACTTCAGTCTCACAACATTATAAACTACAAAGACATCTAAGATTTCAACGAAAGAAGCATAGTTAAACCAAGGAATTAAAAGTTCCAAATTCGTTAATATTTTAAGAATAAAACAATGAATTAAAATGTGAATTTGGCCTGATCAGACACCCTGTATTTCTCATTGCGAGCATCACATATTAAGCAATTCAACAGATTACACTAACCGGGGGAAAAAAACACAACATAATAAATCCACCCACTCTATACCCCAGAAAGTGTTATGCCGGCATTCAGCGAGATTGCAGTTACTGAGTTACACTGGCATTTCTGCACTTTTTTTTTCTTTAGAATAAAGTTAAACAACTGAGCAAACAGACAGACAGCCTCCAAACATTTATCTCAGCAAGAAGCCCACCAAACTGCTTAAGAACAATCATAAACTATGATAATATGTCAAAGCATAGCAACACCTTTATTAGGCGATTCCCACATAAAATATCCGACAAGGAACAGAAGCATACGCCGAAAAGAAATTTAATGGCAAAACTTTCCCTACGCGTGCTTGTTCTCCAGATATTCCGCTTCCTACTAAACAGCATATACGTAAAATTATAAAAGGAAGTGAAAATATATTGCAAAACCAACTAGTTGCACTGTTGGATCATGAACCTTTCAAAACATGATAACACTACCAACCTCATAACCTTCTGCAAAGTACGTAAAGCAAACTCAAATAGCATAAAGACAGAAACCGAATACAGATATACAAATCATGACGAGAATTAAAACTAAGAGTGTCGACATATTAACCTGATTATAGACAGAATTGAAGCAGCATAGATTGTCCATATAATTCAACCCACCTCACTGCCTCCTACTTCCAGTCCACATCTAGTTACTCCCCACTAAACCTCGAAACCCACCAAACCCACCTCAAAATTTCACCAAGAATTCCCAAAAGAATTGCATAATCAAGACAACAATTTTATTAGTAAAAACAGAAAGAAACAAATCCAATAAAAGACAAAACTCCAACAAAACGCGAAAATAAAACAGAATTATCAAATGGGTATTCGAAGAAAGTCTTGACCCGATCCACCAATCACCAAATTCTCCGAGAGTACAAGTCAAAGCACTAAAATTTGAAGACTTTTTAAGTCTTGTCGAAGTATATACAGGTGAATAGATGTAGAAGTGTACAGAAGAAGTGATTTGATACTATTGAGGAATAGAAATGAAGAGAGAGAGACCGTTTTGTTGAGTCTTTGTAGGGCAAAAGACATGGGGGGCTAAAAGGCAGAGCTTGCCCTTATTGACTTTTTGCTGTGTTGAGTTTGTTTTGTTTCTATGCGCAGTTACAGACGCTGTTGTTTGTTATTGTTTGTTTTGTGTTTTGTGTGTGTGTATATTGCATTGATTATGACAGCTGTTTTTGAGGTTTGTTTCTTTGCAAGCTCTTGCAGTTTGTAGGGACAACCAAATTCTCGGTCCAACCGAAATCTGAATTAAATTTGTGTTAATTACATGCCATGGCACATTTGACCATGAGATTGTCATATATGGCATCGTAGAACCCATATTTAGTCTATTAAACTTTTATCTAACATCTCTTTAGCCTATCAAATTTTTATTTTTACATATTAGTTCACTCAACTTTTTAAAACGGTATAATTAACTCACTTACGTAACGTCATTTGGCTCGTGTAACGAGCGGAACGTTAAGCGAGAGTATTCAAATTTTTGCCAGTGCCACGCAGACATTTTTGAACACATGGAAGACACATGGAAGCCAACTCACCCCACTCCCTTACTCTCACTTTCCCGATTGCGACCCTAATTTGCTCTCTCTCTCTCTCTCTACCACACTTTTTGCCTTCGTCGTCATTCTCTCAATCACAGTCGTTGTCTCTATTAAGTAGCTAACGGTCTCTTTCATTAGCTCTCTCGGCCTGTCTCAGGCTGTCGATGATCCCTCTCATTCGCTCTCTCGGCCTCTCTCAACGCTCATCGATGCTTTCTCTTAATCGCTTTTAGTCGTTATATCGGCCTCTCTCAAGCGGTCAATGTCTATCTCAATAGCTCTCTCGAACTCTCTCAAGTCATCGACGCTCTCTCTCAATCGCTTCCTCGGCCTCTCTCAGGCCATTGATGCTCTCCATCCTGTTATAGATGGATGTGCTTTCCTGGAAAAAAATGACCCATCCCTCTCCTCTCAAATATTTTGGTCATTGTTTTCTGATTTCTTTCTTTTATAACAAAGTGTGAGAATTCAGGTGATGTCGTCACAACTTCTTCTTCTTTGTCATCACCACAACTTTCTCTAACAGAGGCTTAGAAGGTGTTGTGGAATTTTTGGTGATTTTTTTTAATTTGAATTGAAATTTGACGTAGTTTTTGTCTCTCTATTGCTTTGAAATTTGACAATTATTTACTGAATTATTGACTGCTAAATTGAAAATTGATGTTGTGGTTCTCACTGCCAGATATGGGTTAATCATGATACTGTAGGGGATTTTTTCCTTGTTGATGTGGATCAGAAAGCATTAGATTATTTGCTGGGCTTGGATGCAGCGAAAAGTGGCTGAACTTTTAGAGGCCATAAATTTTGATCGGGAAAGAGTTACGGGATGCACTACATATCAAATCGAAGCTCGTTTCGAGCCTACAATCTATTAGGGGAGTAACTTGTAACCCCCAGTTTTCAGGCCCAAAAATGTCATTTAGACCTTTTTTAGAGCCTCTGAACATTTTGTTGAGGGCATTTTTGTCTTTTTTGTGTCAGTTTGTAATTTCGAGTTTAAATCCTATTGTGTCGACTTTGTTATGTAGTTTTTGATCATTGAGAATATTACAGACATTTTTCTTCCCAAACGTGTGTGTGTTTGGATGCCTATTTTCCTAGTATTCGGTGAATCAACAGATCAATAGAATGTTATTTCCGGTATTCATGCGCGAATCAATATATTCAACATTTATCCCTTTTGTTTTGTTCTATTCTGCTGTGTCATTTGTTATGGAAGATTTGATTTTGTGTTCAGTTGTTGAGAAAGTAGGGAGTGGTGATAAGTTGGACTTTTATGTTGTGGGAGAGATTAAATTATTTCTAGATTTGAGTTCTCAAGTTTCAGAGAACAAACTTAACCAACCTATTAAGAATAATGTTATTGAAGAGAACTACAATGAATTTTACTTAAGTGAAGAAGAAAATTAAGCAAAGTGGTACTAAAGAAAAAGCACAAAAAACAGAAGAAGCTAATGACTTGCCTGAACTTTTTCTTGAAGCAGATGATCTTAATTTTGGAGAGGATGGTTTAGAAGATTCTGAAGAGGGTGAAGAACAAGAGGGCATAGACGAAGATGAGGTCGGTTTTGTTGTTAGTGATGTATTCACAAGTCTTAGTAGGTGAATAACTTATTAATTTATATCATTTTGATGTTAGTAAGATATTTTAGATCATTTTGGACAAAACTCAAATATTTCATTTTGGATGATACTTTAAATATTCTACTTTATTTTGTTTCTCTTTTAATTAATGCTCAAATATATTAATCAAGTTTTTTGAGTAATGTTACAAAATTATTTATTGAGAATTAGATATGATTGTGTTCTACTATTATTTCTTGAATAATATTGCAAAATTATTTTTTTTTATTAATTTTGATTAACGCTCAAATGAAATTAGATAGACCATTTATAATTTTTTTTTCAAGACATGATTGTGTTGATGAGAGTTTCATGTAATTGGAAGGAGCTCTTAACATGATTTTAGAGAGTTCAGTGAGTTTATAGGTGAAATATTAAAGTTCAAGGGGCAGACAGGATATTTGCTGAAAGTTTAGAGGGTTAAATATGTGTTTTGTTATGTTTTGGCACTGTTGGCATCACGTCATCAATTCAAAATGGAAAAATCTGATTTGTATGTTGAATGTAACACATTACGTTGAAGGAGTTAATTATACTGTTTCGAGTGGGCTAATAGGTAAAAGTAAAAGTTCGGTGGACTATAAACATATGCTGGACAAAAATTCAGTGGGCTAAATATGGATTCTGCCCTTCAAGTTTCTAAATATCGTTATAGGTTCTTTTTTTTTGTTTTAACTAGAAAGGACCACCAGTTTGTCTAACATCCTAGTTAGACTGGCCTTAGATAGGTTCTTTAATATCTATATCTATATATTAATATAAAACAGAAGACATTTTGTTATGTTTTTGCGAAGCTTGATAGACCCTTAATATGAGTTACAGAGAGATTAATAGAAAAGAAGTTAGTTTCATACCTAAGGCTCTCTACTCTAATAATCTAATTTAAAGTTTTACATTTTCAAAGAAATTTATCATAGAAAATGAATTTGAAAATTTTGAATATGATCTTACTTAGTTAGATTTAACATCTGAAGAGACTGTTAATAATACTCTTAGAGAAATAGATGGGCGAATTCTTGCCGAGAGAGAGAATAATTTCTGAATTTAAAAATTGTGGACCATAAATTGACATATATTGTGCAATGGATGAATAATAGTTAGGATATGCAGAAAAGACTAGATTGGCTATACAATTGAAAAATAAGCGTAGAATTGACTATAAAGAGATTAAAAGGTAAAGAAGAGGACATTAAAAAGTCAAGTGTAGAATATAATTTGAAAAAATCAAGAGAATATGAAGAAACAAGAAACGATCCATAGTATGGTGAGAAAAAGTTCTCTTGCCTCTATACCGCTCAAGAAATGGCATCAGAGCCTAGTGCTAAAAAACGATTAATAAAATTTTGTGTACTATTTAAAATAGTCTATAGAAGAAAATGTAACAAGTACTAATGATCAATTAAATAGGAAAAGACCAGCATTTCCCGAAAGAAATTATAGAATTAGGATGGTTCCATAATAAATAAAACGGCATGGATTCAACACAAGAAATAGTATAAATAAAAGGATCAACAACATAACTTTACATTAACAAAAAAAACAAATAGAATGTGGATGGAAACAAGCCCGGGGCTAAAACGACAAATTCCAAACGTATAAGGACCGCAGTAGCCAATATACCAAAACACAGGGTTTGTTAGAGAATTAACCTTTTTTCTTAACATGTTTATCACTCTTATAACCATGCTTGATCTCCTCGTCATACAGGCAAATACATCACGCGACCAGTATACGTCAAGAGTACTAACATTATACACCTATTAGAGAAGTACAACGATCTCGACTAACAGATCCTATTGTTGTCGTGTCTTCAATACAAGCTTCAACCTGTAAATAAAATCTATTTATACCTTTTCCCTAGAATGTTTTTCACAATTGTTGCTTCCGCTTGCAATTCTAATCTCAAGGAAGCTTTACTCATGTTCACATATCATGACTAACAATGATAGACGCCTATGCAAACATTGAGACTAGTGTGAATGCATTATTAAAAATGGTCTTCCCATCTTACACCAAACGATCCACCTTAGCCAAGTTCACTTGCTCAGTGTATCGTGCTTGGGTGAATCAACCATGACCACTAACAATACACCAAAGTAGCCTAACTCAAATAAGTGTTTAAAATGTGTTAAGGGTCTTAAGGGTTGGGCCACCGAGAACCGTATGTTCACAACTAGGCCTCACACTAGGAAAAGTGAGATCATTATTTATAATCTTTTCCTTTCTCATGGTCGTAGATAACACACATGGTATGATCATGTGTTGTGGTAATCTATCATTCCCTTGGAGGATCGCATGTTTACAAGTTTATCAACACCACACATAAGCTTCAGTTAAAATGTATTTTTCCATTTGACCTTAATCCACCACTTAATAGGATTACTTCTGGCTTTTATGCAAAATGCTAAAAAGGCTCTCAATTTTAGCATATGATCATTTGAATATCATCATAGGAATTTATCCTATGGCGTACGTTACTTTCCATACGACTTCTGTTGCTCTTTCACAATGTACTCACAACTGTAAAGTGCAAGACTACTTCTTGATTATGAACATGCTCTTGACTTCACTTTTCTGCCCAACATGCTCTTTTGCTAACGAATGTGTACTCACAACATTCTCATATGTGTATTGCAAACAATGAATTTTCAAAGAAAATATGATGTTATTAATGGACTCAAAATCATAATAAGGGAATGTAGAGTATTGTTTCATATGTTATGTAAGCTTAGAGAGGTAACATGTTTGATGAAATCATATTTAGCTATGGGCTTAGTAAATGAATCTGCAATCATTTCTCGCATAGGAATATACTCTCAATTCATATTTCCCCATGCAACTAGATCTCTAACAAAATGATACTTAATCTTGATGTGCTTAGTTATTTCATGGTACTTAGGTCCTTCGAGTAAGCAATCGATGTTTTACTACTGCTATAAATAGTCAAATGGTCCTGATAAGTAATTAGACTTAGGTGTTTAAGAAACCTCTTCAATCAAACAGCTTCTTGTACTGCGATTGACGTAGCTATGTACTCAAATTCCATAGCAGACAATACTACGCTAGTTTGTTTCTTGCTTCTCCATGACACAGCTCCATTATTAAGAAAGAATGTATATTCAGATATGGATTTTCTCTCATCCATAGCTCCACCCAAGTCTGCATTTGTGTATCCTCTTAAGTGCAGATCATTTCCTTGCTAACGAAGTGTGTAATCAGTAGTGCTTTTCAGGTATCTTATAACACACTTTACTGCTTTCCAATGTAATTTTCCAGGGTTTGACTGGAATCTGCTTAACAAACCAACATCAAAGTATATATCGAGTCTTTTACACATCATTGTGTACATCATACAACCAATGTCATTGGCATATGAAACTTTCTTCATTCATTTCTTCTCTACCACAATTTGTGGACACTTCTTATGGCTTAGCTCATGCTTTTTACCTATAGGGCTCGCTATAGGATTGTAGTTTTGCATGTTAAAACACTTTAAGACTTTATTGATGTACTCTTTTTGTGAAAGAGATATCAATTACTTAGATCAATCTCTTGAGATTTTAACCCCAATGATATATTATGCATTTTACATGACTTTCATTTCAAATCTAGCCGATAACTAGTCTTTGACACCCTTGATATAGGTCAGATCGTTACTAGCAACAAGAATGTCATTTACGTATAACGTTAGAATGACAAACTTATCTCTCAAGCGTTTAAGATATACACAATGGTCTTCAACGATCATCTTTAAATTGAATGAGATAATCACCTCATGGAAGCAAATATACCATTGCCTCGAAGGCTGCTTAAGACCATAAATAGTGTGGCATGAATTTGATTAAAGTGCTTTATCATTACAATTGGTATCAAATGTTCTTAAATGTGTTTATTTGTTTCATCAATTGGTATTCGTGTTGTTCTGAACATCATATATTAATTGTGTTGAGCTAACCAAGTGACAAGGACTAAAATCCTTGATCAAATTGCTGTTATTGGTGAATAGATGTTCAAATTCATGTATGTTTTGTATTCATAAAAAAGGGGGAGATTGTTGAGTTCAGTTTTGATGATGATGAATGCAAAACATCCATAAAATAGGTGCAAAGTTTCAGACTTGCTGATATCTAGCCATAAAGCACCTTATGAATCATCAAAGCGAAGGACATATAACTGACTTCTATGCACATAGCAGAGCCTACAAAGCACGTAGACGTGTATGGTAGTGAAGGTTGAAAGCATTAGATCTTTCTATACACACACAGTAGACGGTGCTACGCACGTTGACGACCATCCAGATTGATGAGGAGAAAGCCAAGGCATGCAGATGCACGTTGAGATGAGTGGTGTATTCGTTGATGATCAACGGCGTGATCTTTAAAGAGAAGTTCAACACACGTAGATGGAAAAGCTACGCACGTAGACGAAGATGGCATGTGACCGGAATAAAGCCAAACTATGTTGCAGTAAGTCAGAACTTCAAAAAGGGAATATTCTCTGACATGAATTCAAAGAATATTAGAACAATGAGTCACGCACAAAGCATGAAGATACAAAAGTGTCAAGTGAGGAGACTTGGACTATTTGACAAAGCCAATGCGCTTATTGAGAATTTGAATTTGAATATACCTGACATTCCCTAACATAAATCACTTGCAAAATCAGAGGTGCAGACTTTGACAGAACGACTATGCACGCAGAATAACGTACAATGCACATAGTAAGCCATTGGGTAAAAATGCACATTATGGAATACGGAGCAACGCACACAGTGCAATAGAGCTAAGCACGTAGATGCTAATTTACACAAAGCCGAGACCATTGAAGTTCTATCAACGCACATAGACTTGCTTACACAGGACACAGAACTCAGGTGGAATGAAGTTCTACGCACGCAGTACAGGATGATGTCGCTACTAGACAAAATTGGTCTCATTTCACAATGGCTACTTCGAGGCTCTAACGGCTATATTCTTGCAAGTGGCTATAATAGACGCCCAAGAATAAAATATAAGTAAGAGATACCTTTGCTAATACTTGTTAATCATTCCATTTCTCTTCTCTACCTTTACAACTCATTTAAGCTATTTACCTGCAATTTTATTGTTGGGTTGGTGCAAGATTTTAATCTATCAAATCTTTTGGGATTAAATCTATAACAAGAAGGTTGTTTGCTTAAGATAGATAGCTTTTTTAGTAAGACTTAGAAAACTAGAGGTTCGGTTTCCTAGTAGATCCCACAAAAACTAGAAATTTGGGTTCCTAGTTAATCCCGCAAAAACTAGTGGTTCGGTTTACTAGTTAATCCCGCAAAACTAGAGGTTCAGTTTCCTAGTTGATCCCGCAAAAATTAGAGAAATGGTTTGCTTGTTGAGCCGTAAAAACAAGTGTAACAGTTTTCTAGTTTAGCCCACAAAAATTAGGGATACGATTTTCTTGTTGAGCTAAAAAAATAATGTGTAACGGTTTGCTTGTTCATCCCACAAAGACAAGTTGTTGTAAACGGTTTTCCCTCCACCCACAAGCGAGGAGATAGTTGATTAAACTCTCTAGTGAATCTAGAGGAGTGGACGTAAGTCAAGATGACCAAACCACTATAAATATCAGACTTTGATTTCTATCTCCCTTACTCTCCTTATCTTGTTCTTTATTTGATTTACATTTGCATTTGATTCATTATTTAGTGTGTCGATTGGATCTTTAGAGCTTTCGCATTTAACTTTGATTTTGATTTGAAAAGAGCTTTGTTATTTGTGTTAGTTTGCAAAAGATTTTCAACAAAGTTTTGAACTTGCTAAAACTCCAATTCACCCCCCTCTTAGAGTGTCATTTCCATTACTATTTGGTACTGAATATTGTTTACAATTGGTATCAGAGCTTGTGCTCTTGATATATTATTTTTGGCTTAACATCCAAAGAGTCAAAGATCCCAAAAATGACATTTCTTCATAGTATTCGTAGATATGAAGGTCTGACAATTAATAGAGCTCCTTTGTTTGATGACAGTGACTATACATACTAGAAAACTAGAATGATGATCTTTCTCAAGTGTGAAGCTGAGGAAATTTGGGATGTTGTTGAAACTGGTCCATATATTCCAAAGAAGACAATAAATGGTGATGAAATGACCAAACTAAAAGAAGAATGGACATATCATGACAAAGTGATGGTGCGCTATACAAAAAAGGCTATGCACATACTCTATTGTGCATTAAGAAAATCTCAGTTCAACAAAGTCCAGCAGTGTCAGAACGCTTATGAGATCTAGAGGACTTTGGAAGTTACTTACGAAGGCACCTCACAAGTCAAAGAGAACAAGATCTCTTTCCTTGTTCATAAATATGAAATGTTAAAGATAGAGGAGGATGAATCCATTCAAGACATGTTTGATCGATTCAACGACATCATCAATGGCCTTAAATCTTTTGAAAAATCATATACAAATTTCGAGATAGTGAGGAAGATCCTTGCCAAAATCATGGGCTTCTAAGAAAGATGCTATCCTTGAAACCAAAGACATAGGCATTGCACTCAATGAATCCTCAAAATACATTGAAAGTTCAAGCTCAAGTGACGATGATGAGGAAGAAGAAGTTGGCCATGAAGATGTGAAATTTCTTACAAAGAAATTTTGTAAATTTTTCAACAAGGAAAGAGAGGCAAAGAAGGCCAGTAAGAATAAGAGCAAACTTTTTTGCTATGAATGTCATAAATCGGGTCATGCTAGACTGGACTATCCACACCTGAAAAAGCATAGCAAAAGAAGAAAAAGAAGGATTCTTGCTGATGAATCAAGTTTCAGTGATGATGATGAAATTGGAGGAATATGCTTAATTGCAATTAAGGAAAATGAGAAAATAAAAAATGTGGTATCCTTTCTTTGAGCTTAAACATTGATGTATTTTTTTTTGAACCAATGTTGGTTCACATTTAGATCCTCTTGTGTTTTGATGATGAACAAAAATTGGTAATTAAGACAACAAAGCACAATGTTCAATGAGATGACCAAAGGATGCAATTGTTGGAATAAAAGAAGTGTTACTCGAGTAATATTGATACTCACTTAAGTAAAACAAGTTCCAGAGGCATGTGAAAATGAAGCTTTCACTCGAGCAACCTGGAAGTCACGCGAGCAAGCAGAAAACCCAGAAACATCATTGGAGGAATACTTACTCGAGTAAGAAATAAAGTTACTCGAGTAATCGAAGAATCAGGTGCGAATTAGGTAAAAAATCACGCTCACTCGAATATAAAATATTCTTACTCTAGTAAGTCATAAATGGCAAGAAATCAAGCATCAAATGCACTCCAATGGTTAGATTATCAACCCCAACGGTCATATGGGCAAGAAAGGCTATAAATACATGAAAAAAAGGTACAGAAAGCATGGATAATCATGTGATTTCAAGTCTCAAATATTTAGATCAATCCATCAACCTCAAAATACCAAAACCAAGCTAGAGAGAAGATTATGAGCATCAAGCAAACACATGTACTCCTAACATAGAGCTTTCATTGTAAACTTTCTGTATACACATTGGGTGTGGGAAAGGTTTGTTGTGAGCCTAAGAAAACAACATTGTAAGGGCTTTAGAGGTGTGAGCCTTGAGAGAAATTAACCTTGGTTTATTCTTGAACCGGAATCAAATACTGTAAGAGTTCTCACTTAGCTTTAAAGTGAAGGTGGCTTTGGAGGCGTTGAGCCGAGAATCAACCTCTTTGTAAAGCTTTGTTGGATTGAGCTGGAATCAATCATCGTTATAGTAAAAAGTCTAAGTGAGACTTAGGTAATGGATGTAGGCAAGGTTGTCCGAACCACTATAAATCTTTGTGTTCATTTTCTCTCTTCTCAACTCTCACAACTCCACCAAGGCAAGACCGAAAAATCTCCAATATTTTTTTTGTGCATATATATATGTTGTTTCATTTGTTGATTAATTAAATATAATTTTTGAATTGATTTTTTGTTTACACATGTTAAATTTATGTTTTTCAAAGGAGGAGATATGTTTTTAACCTCTCTGTGCACATTTTGAAGCATTCAGGGGGAGTTTTGTTTTTAAAATGCTATCATTGGAAAATATCTTTCACTTAAGGGGAGATAAGTGTGCTTAATGATTTTATCATATTTTCTTTGAAAAAGAGGGAGAATGTTTATTTCATTTATTATTTTTTATGATACAAAAAGGGGGAGAATGTCGCATGAATTTGATTAAAGTGTTTTATCATTTACAATTGGTATCAAATGTACTTAAATGTGTTTATTTGTTTCATCAATTGGTATTCGTGTTGTCTGAACATCATATGTTAATTGTGTTGAGCTAACCAAGTGACAAGGACTGAAATCCTTGATCAAATTGTTGTTATTGGTGAATAGATGTTCAAATTCATGTATGTTTTGTATTCATCAAAAAAAGAAAGATTGTTGAGTTCAGTTTTGATGATGATGAATGCAAAACATCCATGAAATAGGTGCAAAGTTGTAGACTTGCTCATATCTAGCCATTAAGCACCTTATGAGTCATCAAAGCACGTTGAAGGACGTATAACTAACTTCTACGTACATAGCAGAGCCTACAAAGAGCGTAGACATGTATGGAAGTGAAGGCCGAAAGTATAAGATCTTTCTCTACGCACGTAGTAGACGGTGCTACGCACATTGACGAACATCTAGATTGATGAGGAGAAAGCCAAGGCACGCAGATGCATGTTGAGATGAGTGGTGTACGCGTTGATGAGCAAAGACGTGATCTTTAAAGAGAAGTTCAACACACGTAGATGGAAAAGCTACGCATGTCGACGAAGATGGCATGTGACTGGAATAAAGCCAAACTCTGCTGCAATAAGTCAGAACTTCAAAAAGGGAATCTTCTCTGATATGAATTCAGAGAATATCAGAACAGTGAGTCACGCACAAAGCATGAAGATACAAAGGTGTCAAGTGAGGAGACCTGGACTATCTGAAAAAGCCAAGATGCTCATTGAGAATTTGAATTTGAATATACCTGACATTCCCTGACACAAATCACTTCTAAAATCAGAGGTTCAAACTTTGATAGAACGACTACGCACGGAGAATAATGTACAACGCACGTAGTAAGCTATCGGGTAAAAATGTACATTCTAGAATACGGAGCAACGCACGCAGCGCAATAAAGCTAAGCAAGTAGATGCTAATTTGCACAAAGCCGAGACCATTGAATTTCTATCAACGTACGTAGATTTGTATACAAAACACGTAGAACTCAGGTGGAATGAAGTTCTATGCACGTAGATGGTGGCTATGCTCGTAGTACAGGATGGCGTCGCTATTGAACAGAATTTGTCTCATTTCACAATGGATACTTCGAGGCTACAACTGCTATATTCTTGCAAGTGGCTATAAATAGATGCCCAAGAATATAAGAGAAGTAAGAGATACCTTTACTAAGACTTGCTAATCATTCTATTTCTCTTCTCTACTTTTACAACCCATTTAAGCTATTTACTTGTAATTTTATTGTTGGGTTGGTGTGAGATTTTAATCTGTCAAATCTTTTGGGATTAAATCTGTAACAATGAAGGTTGTTTGCTTAAGGTAGATAAGTTTTTTAGTAAGCCTTAGAAAACTAGAGGCTCGATTTCCTAGTAGATCCCGCAAAAACTAGAGATTCGGCTTCCTAGTTAATCCCGCAAAAACTAATAGTTTAGCCAGCAAAAACTAGGGATATGGTTTTCTTGTTGAGCCCAAAAAAACAAGGTGTAACGGTTTGCTTGTTGATCCCACAAAAACAAGTTGTTGTAAACGGTTTTCCCTCCACCGGCAAGCGAGGAGATAGTTGATTGAAATCGCTAGTGAATCTAGAGGAGTGGACGTAGATCAAGAGGATCGAACCACTATAAATGTTGGACTTTCATTTCTCTCTCCCTTACTCACTTTATGTTGTTATTTATTTGATTTACATTTGCATTTGATTCATTATTGAGTGTGTGGATTGGATCTTTAGAGCTTCCACATTTAAGTTTAATTTTCATTTAAAAAGAGCTTTGTTATTTGTGTTAGTTTGCAAAAGATTTTCAAACAAAGTTTTGAACTTGCTAAAAATCCAATTCACCCCCCTCTTAAAGTGTCATTTCCATTACTATTTGGGATCGAATATTGTTTAAAAATATATCTCTTCATCTTGCAAACTTTATGCTCGTTTCCAGGAACTACAAAACCTTTAGGTTGTATCATATAGATTTCTTCGTTCAATTCCCCGTTGAGGAATGCATTTTTTACATCCATTTGATATAACTCGAGGTCCATAGTGGCAACTAATGGTAGGATCAACCTTATCGAGGAAAATCTTACTACAAGTGAGAAGGTCTCATCGTAATCGATCCCTTCCTATGGCGTAAACCCTTTCGTGACTAAACGACTTTTCTGCTTGATGGGCTTGCCATTAGCGCTACACTTAACCATATGTATCAGCTTTTTTCTAATAGCCTTTCGGCCTTTGGGGAGTTCAACCAATTCCCACACCTTGTTCAAACTCATATATGCCATTTCTTCTTCCATTGACTTAATCCATTCTTCCTTACTTTGGGATTCAAGAACCTCTTGCATGTTTATGGGTGCTTTCTCATCTAGTGGGATTATAGTTAAGAAAGCTTCACTCAGTTCTTCTATTGAAAAATGTTTTCGTGGAACTTTAGCTCTCGCTGACTTACGTGGTGGCTCAGCCTCTTGATAAACAAATCGCATGTATTCGTCAACGTTTGGTTAGTCCCACTCAAAATAGAATTAGTACTCCCACTTGAGTTAGTGATACAGAACCTCCCTAAATAAGCTTAAGAACCCCTTTGGATATTAAAAACCCCAACTTATCTACTCCAAGATAAGTTCAATGTCCCATAACTTATCTTCCATATGTCTCAACTCAGCCCTTGCAGTTAGTGCTACATTCGAGCTAAGCCGAGCCTAGCTTTGAGATATTCAGGCTCGACTTGGCTCTACAGTAACTGAGCTTAAGCTTGAGCTCGATCTCGGCTCGAAATAGCCAGGATAAGTTCACGAGCTGCTCGAGCTCGGCTCACGAGAAGCTCGTTTACTATGAGCTCGAGCTCGGCTCAATTAAAGGCCCGATTAGTGAGCGACTCAATCTTGTTTCAAACTTGTTCATCATTATTACTCGAGCTCAACTCTCATTTGGCATAAGCTTGATAAGCAACAAAGCTCGGTTTTGTCTAAGATCAAAATGAGCTCGAGCTTGTTTATGAGATTGCTAAAAATTTACAATCTATCAATTAAGTTTCTAATTAATTACTGATGCTGTAAAGATAACCAAAACAACATCAATATGCAAAGTTATACAAACCACAATCTCATAATATAAATTTTGACAAAACAATACATAATCAAGCCTGCTTTTGGTCTTCTATAAATTGGCATTTGCGATTTGTGATCATCTTCCAAAATATCAATATGTCAATTTTAAATATAAAAAATTAAACAAGATAAACAAATTTAAACAATAAAAATTTTATTCAATTTAATCTTATCTATATAAGAATAGATTAAGAAAGCGAAAATTCAACCAACTGAATCTCCTCTTCCTTGCCTTTTCCCTACAAAATAAAATCATAAACTTTAAAAATTGATAAAGTAGTAATAAAAACAATAGACATTACTAAAATTTTGCATGTACTTACTTTTTTTGTTGAGACCATAACGTGATCTAATCTAATTAGCTTCGCATATTAACATTTCAATAGCATCAGTACCTAGAGATGCTCGATGTGGATCAATCACTCTACTGCCAGCACTAAATAAGTTACTGCATAGGAATAAGACAAAAAGAAACTAGCAACACAAATACTCACTATAAGAATAAATTTGTTATCTCTACATTATCTTAAATAATATTTTAAAAAAATATTTGTGTTGTCAATAAATATTTCAACATCAACAACATTGGGAGTAATTTCAAAGCCAAAGATTGAGCAACAATAGCCCTTGTTTAGCATTAATCTAGCACCAATACTTAGCAACAACATTAGGAGTAATTGCAATCTTGCATTTCAAATATTTCAACTCGAACCATTCAGAAAGCAAATTTAATAATCCCCAAGTTGAAGATAAAAAATAAACAGAGACAGAGACAAAGAATGTCACACAAAATGTCAAAATTACCATTAACAGCAAAAAATAAAACAAATTACCTTGATGACTAGGTGAAGAGCGGCGCGATAACAAGACTGGAGGAGGAAGACGGTCAGCGAGAATGAGGCTGGAGAAGGAAAAGCGGTTAGGGTTAAAGAATGGGTCGTGTGGAGCTAGGGTTTTGAGTGGAGACAAACAGTACGTGTGATTTTTGAGACTTGAGTAATGTCCTTTTGTTTTTGAGTGGGAATGACTAGTGAGTCCCATGTGTTTTTTTTATTGTCAATTAGTTAGTTATGAATCAAAATTACGTAGTTTTGACTCCATATATTTTAAAAAGTAACAATATATTCAATGTTTTCTTAAATGATTAAAAGGTATATGAAAAATATAGTTTAATAACAAATGAAATTTTTTTATAGTTGTAATTAAAAGATTTAAGTGGTCAACAATTAATAACAATTGTACCAATGTTCAAGAAAGAATAACATTTGTGTATGTTACTACTTAATGTATTTCAAGAAATAATAACATTTAGTGTGCATGTTACTTAGTTAATTTTAATAACATTTACTGTGTAATAGTTTAATGTTTAAGGTTTAGGATATAGAGCTTATGGTATAATATATAGACGTTACAAGAAGTTTAACTGGGTTTATATTATAGAGTTTAAGGAATAACATATAAGGTATGTAGTTTAGGCTACAAATCATAGTATATTACAATTTACAAAAAGTTCAATTGAGTTATATGGAGTTTAAGGTACCGTATAATATATAAGGTATATGACATATTTAGAGCATTTTTAATCTTTGTACACATAAATTTATGATTTTGTATACCTTTGTACACCAAAATTTTATGTTGCACACCTTTTGCACACCTAAATTTCAAGTTGTGTACATCTTCTACAAATAAATTTTATGTTGTATGTCCAATCATTGATACACATTGTCATTACATTTATTATTTAATAAAGAGCCATTTTATTTCATATATATGAAATATTATATTGTTTATGACAATAAATCATCCATGAAAATTATTCTTCTTTATGTCAACAAGTGTGTGACTTTATAGTAAAAACATAAGGTAAAAAGGATAATATTCTAAACGTCTCTAATCGATTGTTATAATGAAAATGATGACAAACCAAGGTTAGTATGTTGCTAAGAGGATAATCATGTTTTACTGATTACAGATATGAGATATCACTTAGAACATAGATACATGTTAGGTAACATGTATTGGACTGGCCCGCTATGAAAGCACTTTATGGATCAATGTCACAAGTAGCTTTCATGCAGTTGTGATGTTTTGATTCCTCCAACTGAAACTCACTATCGACTCCTACATGAAGAATCTCATGTTTTGACTTAGTCAAAGTTATCCGTAACAGGGCAACAATAAAAGCTATGATTGGATATGCCATGAATCATTTAGATGAGTGATGGTGAGAGTGATGGATTTGTTCATCTTACGAAGAGTGATATCTTTAGGCCACTTAATGAGTAGGATTGATGGAATGTATGCATACTCAAATGAATTGATAAAAGGGTTTATCAATGTCATTTGTTTATCAATCTACTTGGGATCAAGAAACACATTAAGTAATATAAGGTTGATATGTGATCATGCCTTATGCTTAATATAGATATCATGAGACAGAAGGACTGAATATCAAACTGTGAAAGGTTAACTCGAATTACCGATGCCACTCGATTTTGGGTTGCCACAATGTATTACTAGATACCGCTTATGGACTTTGGGCTTATGTGTTTTGGGACGAAGCCCATTGCCAATCTCGAGTGGACCTATTGGGTCACACACAAAAACGATTTGGATTGGTTATAAAAGTTCTCTTTTTGTACTAATTGAATTATTAAGATGATTGATTTGATTAATCAATAATAATTCAGGGTTTTATGATTTATGTGTTAAATAATATTTAATACATGGTCCATTAATGTAATGGGTTTTTAATAAGAATGATCAATTATCATGATTATGATTATGTAATTATGTGTGACATAATTAGGCCCATGTGAGTGATTTATTTTATGATAAAGTATCATATAATTAAAACCCAATAATGTTAATGAAACCCATGTGAATTTCAGCACAGTAAACCTAAATAAGGAGGAACCATTTCGGCACAATAAACCTAAACAAGGAGTGAGAAATTCGGCATCCGTCCTCCTATTTTTTAGGAATCACTTTCCTTGTGTGACAAGGAGTATTTCGGTACATGCACTAACTAATTAGGAGTCCAAGACTAATTAGGAGTTTTATTCTTGTTTGAAAAGGAAAATAAAATCCTAATTAGTATGTGACAAAATTAATTAGGAAGTGTTTATTGTTGTGGGACAAGAAAGACAAACCCTAGTGTGACTAAACAAGAATTCAGCACACTCCTATTTAGAATAGGAAGAGGCCGAATTCTTGAATGGGAAGGAAAGGGGTTTGGCTCCTAATTTGAGAAGGAATTTTGGCACACATACTTTTTGTATTGGTGTGGCCGAATTCTTCTTAAACAAGGAAGGGTTTTGGCCAACCCTAATGCACCTATTTAGGTTTTCTCATATGCCTATAAATAGGAGCACACCCTAGTCTTGTTTCTCATGGCAATGGCTTGGCCGAATTTGTGAGTGTCACAAACAAAGAGAGAAAATTATTTGT
>CAODLS011844203.1:0-10143 GCA_948243855.1 Flueggea neowawraea | reverse complement strand
TCAAAAATTTTAAAAATTCACTCTAATTTACCCCTACCCCATGCTTAAATTTTGCATTGTCCTCAATGTAAAGAATTAAAACACATAAAGAAAATGAGAAGGGAGTAAATTAGAGAGTTCTGGAACTTCCCTGAAATTAGGTCTCCAAAGATGAGTCTTGGCGAGAATTGCATCCAAGCTGTGAAAGTCCTTTGCAAAACACAAAAACAAAATAACATACTAAAGTAAAACAAAATACGAAATTAAAAATAAACTAAAAGAAACGAAATAAAAACCAAATTTAACTAAACCAAACTTGGGTTGCCTCCCAAGAAGCGCTTGTTAGCGTCATTAGCTAGACGTTAGTGCATGACCAATCATGGAGGCTTATACATATTATGCAAAGTGATCGCATCAATTCCTTGCATTGGCTTGCGACACTGAGTCACCTCCTTGTTCTTCACACGCCATATGAAATGACACGTCCCAATAGATTTCACTCGTGGGGGTGGCTCATGCTCCTCTTTTTTCTCCTTACGCCTTCGAGTCTTGTGCCTCTTCTTCTTCACTCTAGGCACTGCTTCATTGACCTTCGGTGCATCAGATGACTCTTTCTTGTTAGGTACCTATACCACACCAGAACAAACAACCTCTACAATAGAATGTGAGCTAGAATGACGTTGAACCTTAGAGTCCTTAATTCTCACAAATTTATCTTCGACTCTAAGTGTCAACACCCGATCATAAAGATCCACAATGGACCTAGAAGTGGCTAAAAATGGTCGGCCTAGGATTAATGGTGTTTCCGCATTACACATCATATCAAAAATCATAAAATCAATAGGAAACGTCAAATCTCCTACCCTAACCAAAACATTCTCTACAATACCCCTAGGCTGCACAACAGATTTATCCGCTAATAGCATCGACACCCTAGTCATCGTGGGTTCTCCTAAGTCCAATTTTTCTAACAATTCAAAAGACATCACATTCACACTAGCTCCTAAATCAGCTAATGCATTTTTAATATGTAAACTACCAATATAGAGAGGAATAAAGAAACTCCCTGGGTCCTTTGATTTCGTAGGTAGCTCTAGTGACGTCTGAGGTAACTCAACATTCTTTTCCTTCTCAACTTCAACCAAAGGTTGTTGTTACTCTGTTTCAATGATTGGCTTCTCACTGGCACAAGTTGCCACTTTGACTTGCTCCTTTCTCAATAGTGCTGCAGGATAAGGAAGTCGAGGCTTGTATTCTCTAAGCACCTTTCTTGGCTCAACCCTTTCCACCATATTTGCCTCAACATTTTTCCTTGGAGCCTTTTCTTTTTCTTTGCATCCATCCCCTCCACTCATAAAAATAGCATTCACGTGCTCCCTCGGGTTTGTTTCAGTGTTACTTGGTAGGGAGCCCGGTTGCTTTTAGATAGCAGCTTAGCTATCTGACCAACTTGATTTTCCACATTGTGGATAGATGTGTCCAAATTTCGAATTGAAGCCCCTATATATGGAAGGATTTAATTCTTTTATGAAATTTGTAAAAGGTAATCTCGATGGAAATTGTAGAATTAGATGTCCATGCATAGATTATGGGAACTTATTTAGTTGGAGACAAGATATAGTTCATGAACATTTATTGATTAAGGGCATTGATGTGTTCTACACTAGATGGATTTTTGATGGGGAAGAATCTAATTATGATATTAGAGAAAGGAGTCATTCTACTAATTATGAGTTAATTATGGTTGATGATGGACTTCTACTAAATGATGAGATAGAAGATGATGGACTTGAAGAGATGTTAGATGATTATGCAAATTACATGGGTAACATAGAAGATAATACCACAAGAAGTACTCATAGGCGAAGTTTTGATGACTTGTTGAGGGAAGCAAAAAAGGAATTTTATCCAGTTTCAAAATTCTCAAAACTATCTTTTGTAGTTAAATTACTTCATTTGAAAGTATACAATAAATGGAGCAACAAGTCTTTTGACATGTTCCTTGATTTGATTAAGCAAGTGTTGCCTAATGGTGAGAGTATTCCAAAAAATGTAATTTCTTGTAGTGAATATTGAATTGCTTTTTCTATAAAGGAAACATGATATTTGTTAAGAAGTTTATAAGCTATAGGGTTAATAACATTAAATAATATGATCTTTGTTATTTTTGTAATTATAATTCAACCTTTCGAAAATAACACCCAATAGTACCACATTTATGATTTGTTGAATTTATGAGACGAGTTAGTATTTCCGTTAAAAATCTAATAATTCATGACGTGGCACTGACGGTGTGATAACTGTCATTTGAAAACTGACCACATTATCGCGTTGTTAATGATATGTCATCAATTGTCCTTTCTTAACAAAAATACTAACTCGTGCCATGAATGCAAAAAAATACAAATGTGATGCTATTGGATGTTATTTTCGAAAAGTCAAGCCATAAGTGTAAAAATCAACAAAGGTTGTGCTATTTAATGCTATTAAACCTAAGCTATATGGTGTATGTATATTTATGATTGAAGGACATTTAAACCTATAAAGGACGTACACCCAATACCCTTAAGGAAGAGTTTGACAGCCTATCAAACTGGAGTTCTTAGGATATTGAATTGTTCATGTTGATTGATCGGATATGGTTTCACTGGTGATAAAGTAAGTGGGAATTATGAAAGTTTTAAGATAAGGATAGAAAGTTTAGAAGTAGAATAACCAAAAAGAGAGATGTTGACAAAATGAAGTATAAACCATTTGAAGGTTCACATGTGTTTGTTTGAGCTGAATTTGGTAAAAATAGATTGTATAAGTAAACAATATAGTAAAAAAGTTGTCACGCCATTTCCTTTTTGTATCTATACTAATATAATTGTGCATTTAGATAACTCCTCTATTAACAAGTCCTTATATATGTTTTTTTAAACATCACAAATAAGTATTGACAAAACTAACACTAAAGCACAAATATAATTACGCATACGTCTAACTAAGGTCATACAAACCCAAAAGGCCCTCGCTAAACTATATATACAATGATGTACATGATTCCGAGGAGAAAGAGTGTAGGACTCAGTCAGGTGACCTTTAACCCATGTATAAGGGTCAATCAATTGCAAACTTTATCAACTCTTTAAAAACTGTACAGACCTAACATGAGTCGCTACTCAATGAGAAAAACCATCATAGACATATCCATAGCATATAACACATGAAGACAAATATTTGTAAATAATCCAAATGGCAACTATGCATATGAATGTAATTGCATTTCTTACTTTTGGAGTTTGGCGTACACATGAAGAGCCTTAACCAGGTTCCAGTTATGTCACATCAAATGCCGTATCAAATGAAACGTTATTCATTTCCAAATGTCACATCAAATGATAACGTCGACATTTCCAAATGCCATATCAAATGATGAAGACATATAGTCTAAAAACATATATTGTGGCCAGCCGGTGAACAAATGTGGTGGAGACTTAAAGTCTCGAAACTTATTAAATGTATAGAAAACTCAAACATGTCAACCAAGTCTGCATTATAGTCTTAAAACCAAATGCTCGTGTCACTGATTCACTTTCCATATCCATGTTCATATAAACATTATTCAATAATGATTCAGATGATATCTTATAACGAAAATTCAAATCATAACAATAACATATGATAATGTCAAAGTATATCGGATAATCTTGCACCATGTTTCCAAGCATAGCAAAACCAATAATAGTTCCAACTGTCAAATGTGACATAACATCATAGTATGCGATGACAAACATTTTCAAATATTTGCACATATTTCAAACAAATCTTTCAAGTATTCATATAAGCACATACCAAAGCAAATCATTCACATTAACACGATTAAAAAACAAAGCGACCAAATGGAGACATCTCTAATTTAATAATAACCTCGAAAGGATTTTGAAACAATTAAACAATGGTGTTAACTTGGTTGAAAGGAATAAAGTCTCACGATTTTTTTTTAATAAATGAATTGATCGTGACCTTTTTAACAATCCCATAAGTCAATGATGAATTGTAAAAGGTTCTCTCATTCCAGTAAAAGTATGATGGATTAAAGCAATATGAGAATATTAATGGAATTTATGAGATTGAATCGAAGTTAGAGTACTGGTTAATCTAACCAAAAGGTAAAGGCCTATTGTGACTATATGGATACAGGATCAAATGAAAATTCGATAAGAGTATCAATAGTCGGAAAGGGGTTTTTACAACAAACCGAGATTGATCTTGAGTAGATTTATCACTTGTTACAAGATTTGTCTCCATTTGATAGACTTTGGTCATAAGGGCTAGTTTAGACATCAAAACTTCTTTTCTCAAAAGAGAGTTAGGCAAAGAAATCTACATAGTTCATCCTACAGGTTTCATCGTGCAAGGCAATGAACATAAAGTTGTTTAGCCTTGATGAGTCTTCAAGGGGTTGGTATATTCAAATTCATTGTGATAATACCAAATACTCTAAAGATGAGTCTTGCCATTCTACCCTTATGTGTAGTAGCTAGAAACTATTTAGCATACATGAATGACATGAATGATTGGTTATGATCAGATCCAACATTGAGATAATGTATATGGGTTGTCCTTGAAAATAAGATTTTGAGGATTATTTAAGTAGGTTGTTGTCTCCCTCCAAGAGGGATGTATCAACAAAATCTTGAAAAAGTTTCCATTGCAAGCACATAGACACCCCAAGTCTAAGAATTAGCTTATTGGCAGGAATATGTGTCCATATATGATGTGAGAAAAGGAAAACTTTTAAGGAATGTTTGCCCATATGAATTGGTAGTCAAAGAACATTTTGTTGTGTACAAGGGTGTAACTCTTGCATACAATATATACATTCTGCAATGTCATAAGTTAGCTAGTAAATGCTGATTAAAACCAAAGGAAGGGTGTTGGGAAGAAGTGAATGAGATTCTTGAAATGCACTGTAGCTGGTGCGCTACTATGTTGCCAAAGAAAGGATTTATGATCAGCTTGACACACATTTATGAAATGGACAAAAGTAAGGTCTACGTTAAGGTGTGAATTCTTACTTAATTGTGGTGCCATCTTGTGAGATAACAAGAACTGTGCATGAGTAGGAACAACTACCATGTAAGCTATGCTTATAGCTTCACCAAAATGCAGTGCAAAAGGAAGGTTGGCAAGAGTGGTTTAAGTACTGTTTAAAACTAACTGCCTCGAAAGAGTCAATAATAATCTATGGTGAACTTTATGGTGAACTTAAAGTTCAAAAACCATACGAGATGTGAATGTAGATCAGCTTGTAAAAGCTTTTATCAAAAGAGATGTACTCCTTGATATTGACGTGGCAAGTGAAATGTGTAATTTGTTAACATATTGAGCAATACACAAATGTGAATGTTTTTGAGTAAAAAAATTGCTATTTTTGTGATAAGGGCATGTTGGACGGAAAAGTAACCCATTCACACAGATGTTTACTTTGGGTTTGACAACTTGTTAGCCAAATGCCTAAACGAGACAGATTTTGAAAAAACAATTATGTAAACTCTAGTGGGCCTCACCGAGTCTTCATATCTCGATTCCTCAACTAGGCTTAACTAAACTACAAACATAATCATAATCAAGCATAACAAGCCATTAAATCAAATCCATGGACAATCATTGAAATAAAGAACATAAACACAATACTCAATAAAAACAAACTTCAAATATGGAATTCAAATGCACAAAACCAATACCAATTCATTAAATAGCAAATATTCTTCATTAGTCTATATCTCTAAGTCCTAACAATAAATCTAAACTACCATAACTAACATAAAGCAAAAATAAAAATAAAAATAAAACATTGTAACTAAGCTAATAGGATGAAGAGAAAGAGGAAAGATGTAAGCCAAGAGCCCTCTTCAATGTCACTTTGAAGGAGAATGCTTAGGACCATCAAACTTTCCTTTATTCTTCAAACCATAATCTAATGTTTTTTTGAAAGAAAAGAACAAAAAGAAAGTTTTGATTGAAATTGAGAATGTCTTAAATGAGCCATGAAGAATAGTATTTATAGCCCCATACATGTGCCAAAACCCTACATAAAACTCTACAAAAAGTGCCCCTTACATGCGCCTTGATCCTTATAAGTTTAGCCTTTTCCGTCACACTCTTTCTTCTCATCTCCAGAGACTGTGACACGTGACACTTTTCTGCCACAATTTCCTACGTTGTTTCACTTGTCACAACCCTGACATTTGGGTGTCACAGTCATGACATTTTGTTGCTCCATTAAATCTTCATGTTCTTCATGCTTCCATGAGTTTACTTGGGATCTTTCAACTTCAAATCACTTGTGCATCTTTGCCCACTCATTTTCTCTAATTTATCCCATCCTACAAACATTACAAAAATCATATAAATTTCACCATAAAAACATGATTTATAGGATAAAAATGTATACATTCTTGCTTGATCAATCATATAAATTTAAGATACATTAAACTCCCCCACACTTAATTATTTGTCTGTCCCCAAGCAAACCAATTTCAAATTCAGGCCAAGAATACAAATTTGAATCAACGAGACAAGAGAAATCTTACACTATGCAAGTATGCAAGAAAAATGATCAAGAGAGAAATGCAATGTTATTCAACATTAACAAAAACCAAACATTGGCATTAATAAGTAGTAATTTCAAGAGTTTATCAATGAAATTCCCTAAACTATTGGCATCTCGAAGGCTTAAATCCCCTATTGTTAAGCTAAAATATGATTTTTTTTTCTAGAGTAAACTTCAAACCATTTATTCATTTTTCATTCGTTAGTGCTTTCTTTCTCTTCTTTTTCTTTCATTGAATTTTTCATTTTATCACTTCTTTCCTATTTTGGGTGCTACAAACAAGTTAGCAAATTAAGAGTCTTTGTGTTTCAACTTATTATTGACCTCTAAGGGTATTTATCATTTTCACCTTGAAGTTTGGACCCCATTCACTTATCCTTATTTAGGTTCATCCTCAAAGAGAATTTAGCCTTTTCAATCATTCAACACAATCACTTTTCATTCAAAAGTATAGCCAAGACTACTCCAAAGTTTTCAAAATACTTCAATCATTTAAACAAATTTTCTTAAAATCAACTTAACAACAAGCTTGAAAGCCTCTTTTATACCAACACGACTAGTCTAAAGTTATTGATAGACAACTCTTAACCTTGCAACCTAAAAATACCAATTTGAGATTCAAGTAACCAACAACAAACATCAATTCCTCAATTAAACATGTTAAATGCATACTAACACACTACGAAATCCCTCCAATCAATTCAACTCAAATTCATTCTTTTTGGATTTGACGCATTCTAAAAAAGAAAAAAATTTAAGCACAATTCAATGCAAAAATCAATTCAATATAAATTTCAAGCATTTTGAAGTAAAATTAGCACATCAACACATAAGCAAATACTATATAAACAATTGATCACCAAGCAATCAATAAACCCTTCCTCCACACTTATTTTGAATATTATCCTCAATGTTCGACTAAGTAAGGTCGGGTCATCCTAACAAGAGCAATAAACACAGGGACAAGTCCAATTTTTTAACATTTAAAGTAAAAAGAGATAGGGTTTGCTCACAATTGCTTAATCTTTGAATGCATGGCACCACTTAAGCATGAGACACAAAAAGTTAGGGGACACACTTATGTAGGCATGATACAAGGCATATAAGCATAAAGGCATAAAACTCACTCCTGCTAGATTTTTTTCAATGCAAACATAAAAAAATGCAAAAAGTAAATGATACGCATAGTTTAACGTCATCGTGAACATAAAATAGTTTAACATCATTTTGGACGGTAATGTGGACCTATTTGGGGCACCAAATAGTCCTTGTGGTGGATTTCTTTTCATGCTTGGGTTCTTGCACTATACACTTCTTACCTTTGTCGTTGGTAGGCATCTCCCCCCACACTTTGCTCCTCAAACTCTTTCCCATTCCTCAAGGTAATAGCCATCACACACTCCTTAGGGTTCATTTGAGAGGTACTAGGTAGTTTCCCCTTTTCTCTATCCAAACAATTTTAGCAAGTTGTTCCACTTGCCTATCAAGATTTTGGATGGTTGCTTGTTGAGATTAAATCATTTGATCAACCTTAGCATCCCTAACTTCAATCTTTGCATCTCTTATTTCAATTTTAGACATAAATTGCATGAAAAAGTCTTCAAAGGATGGTTTATTTTCTTGGTTGTTTTGTTGGGGTGGTGGTTGGGCGATTGTTGTTGAAAGGGTGGTTGATGGCATGTCAAACCGCCAAAATAAATACTTGTCCAAAAATATAATTCGAGTATAGTAGCGAACAATGTCGAACCACAGAGACCAGTGAAAATTTATTTATTTGCCAAAAAGAAAATAAAAACAAAAAAATAAAAATAAAAGAAAATTACAAGGATTAAATATGAAGCCTAGAAATAAAACGAGTTAAGACTTAATATTGTAATGTAAAAGGGATGAAATACGGCAGCAATGAAAATAGGGGAAATCAACTAGCAGTGTAAATGAATAAAATAAAATGAAACAGTTGAAAGTAAACTAAAAGTGTGAATTAAGGGAAACAAGGATGTCAATAATGAGTGCAACGAGAACACAACAATAAAAATTATGAGAACAACAATAATAACAAAAGCGTAGTCAAAGTACTTCTCTGTTTAATCTGTTGAACTGATCATTGACATAAAAGATAACATCTAATTGTTCGAATAGATTGGCTATAGTTGTCAACAACTGCTCTAAACAACCAGCCTCTACTTGCCTCGTTGATAATTCCTCGACCGCTGATAAAATATTTCCCTTACCAGTAAACAAACGTGAGACATCTGACATGATTTAATCTACTAGTAGCATTAAGAATTAAAGAGACCGAATCCAAACCAACAAAATCGAAACCTCAATTTATTTAAACCTAACTATTTAACCCTATAACATAGAAGATGTGCAGCCACACCCAACTACATTATTCACTACCTAGGTTAGAAACTAACGAAACCTCGCGTCCCTAACTAGCCGTTTATTATCATGTCAATCAATCAACAGGTCATTATTGAATTAATCAACACAATAATAATATAACAAGAGAGCTTAGGAATTAAATAGATATTCAAAACAATAAAGATAAATTAAGAACAAAAGTATCACAATTCGTTTGGATTAAACATCAAAGTACCCCAACTAGAATGAGTTTAGCAACGCATGATTAGGTTGAGGAACACCATAAAAGATGAAATAAAGCTGTTGTCAATGTTTAAAGTCGCAGAAGAGGAAAATAAAGAGGAGAAGAGGAGCATTTATATGTGTTTTTAAAACCTAACTCTACTCCTCTTACAATTACTCAAAATAATAATAATAATAATAATAAATATTTTGGTCCAGTAGTAAAAAGATTGATAAAAGGCTTCTAATTTCGTCTTCTAGTTCTAGATTCGAGGCCCAAACTTCCAAAACACGCGGCCCAATGAAATATCAATAGCCCAAATTTCGAAGCATATATGACATGGTCATGTTGTTTGTCATTCCAGACCTAGCTTGCACCAAATAGTGTCATTTTTGCCCATTCCTTCTTACCCATTCACCTGAACATCAAAGACAAGAAACACAACATAAAACACAAATACGACAGTAATTTAACATGCAAAACAATGCAAAAACATGACATAAAACATGCAACAATTACAAGCTATCAGTGGCGGTGGTCTGGGTTGATATCCAAGAAATCCCATAGGCCTAGGTGTGTTGGAATTCACGACCACTTAATAACATTCATAAGCATACAACGTAGCGGAATAAACAAAAATTTTCGTCTAGAATTCCACCAAGGATCCATGCATATCAACATATACAATTAGGGTTAGATGGTCTACCTTAGATCCAAAGCTCTTTGATGTTCGAATGGATGGAATGTTGGTGTAGCTTTTAGTATATAAACCCGAACCACCCTTTGTCTCAATGTCTAGAGGTATTCACACGAACGAACTTTCTTCTTTGGATTAGAGGAGTGTACTAGCACTTCTTTTAGAATCTCTATTCTAAAAGCTCGCCAACACTAGAGTTTGCCTATTCTTGTCCCACAAGAATAATCACTTCCTAATTAATGTTGCCACATACAAATTAGGGTTTTATTCCTCAAATAA
>CAODLS011844146.1:0-17910 GCA_948243855.1 Flueggea neowawraea | reverse complement strand
CCTTCAACGCTATAGGTGCATTGAAGTGAGAGATTGCCTCTGAACCAACTTTAGCTATCAAGTCTGTGGCATATTTTCCTTGGGAGAGAATGAGTCCATTATGAGTGTACTGAACTTCGAAACCCAAGAAATAATGGAGACGTCCTAAATCTTTGATGGAAATTTCTCGTCCTAAAGCATCAATAAGCTGTTGAATAACTTGATCATTGTTTCCTGTAATCACAATATCATCCACGTAAATAAGCATAATGACAATAATTTTTGAATTGAGAAAAATAAATAAAGATGAATCTGCGTTGCTACAAACAAAGCCAAAATGGATGAGAAACTTTGATAATATATCAAACCAGACTCATGGGGCTTGTTTGAGCCCATATATAGATTTACATAATTTGCACACAAAGTGTGTTAATTGAGAATCCTTGTAGCCAGGAGGTTGTTTCATAAAGACTGTTTCACTCAATTCTTCGTGAAGAAAAGCATTTTTGACATCAAGTTGCCTTAAGCTCCATTTTTAAGTCACAACAATTGCAATAATCAAGTGGATAGTGGTGACTTTGACTACGGGACTGAAGGTCTTATTGTAGTCAATTCTTGGGACTTGGTTATAGCCTTGTGCGACTAATCGTGCTTTGTACCGATCCAAGGAACCATCATTCTTCAATTTGGTTTTAAAAATCCATTTGGAGCCTATGACATTGATATGAGCAGGTCTAGGCACAAGAGACCAAGTTTTGTTTGAGTGGAGTGCCAAGATTTCCTCCTCCATTTCTTTGTACCAATGAGGTACAGTAAGAGCTTTCTTCCATGTGGTTGGTTCTTTGATGTCAACCATGCAATTAAGAGCTTTAGCCTGCTTTTTATCTCTTATTCTTTGTGTCTCAAGTGCTAATTGCGGATCAAGTTCAGGAGTTTGCGCTAGGTGATATCTTGTTATCATTCTAGATCCTTGCCCATTCGTTGTACCTGCAAGAGGAACATGTAATTCAATACTTAGATTATTAGAAATATCTCTCAAGGAATTAACCATTGAAGAAGAGTCAATTTGATTTGGTCCTCCTTGCTCATTTTGAGGTGGTATCATGATCTGTTTTGGAGGTGGAGTAATTTCTTGGAGATGATTTCCTTCCATTTGACCTGTTAGTTCAACTAGAGGATTTGTCAAAGGTTGATTCAAGGGCTGGATAGCTTCTTGTGCATTGTCTTCTTGTGTGACCTCGAATCGAACAACTCCCCTCGCTTCTTCAATATTTTCTTCTCGCAGTGCTTCAGGTTGCATAACGTCATCTATGATTTCGGTGGCTGCTAAGTCTTCTTCATTATCACTAACAATTGGCTTATTCAGATTTTGTTGCCTCTTCGTCTCTTTGTTGGTGATAACAGGGGTGGAAGAGGTCCATTGTTGAAACCAAGCTTCATGATCGGTGAAGGTAACTAATTCCGGTGTGGAAGTGATGATGTCAATGTTGTCTTTATCAAATGGCAAATTGCTTTCATCAAACACTACGTGCCGAGAAATGTAAATTCGGTTGCTATCCAATGAACACACAAGGATAAGTTTTCTTTGAGAACTTGTTTGTGCCATAATTACGAAGATAAGAATAGCACCTGCAGCCAAAACTTCTCAAATTTTCATAGTTAGGATTAGTACCAAAAAGTTTAAAGAAAGGAGATTCCATCTTTAATTTATTGGATGGCAATCTATGGATAATAAAAATAGATGTAAGAAATGCATCAACCCAATATTTCATAGGCAATTTTGATTGAAATAATAATGTTAAACCCATTTCAACAATATGGCGGTGTTTCCTTTCGGCAACACCATTTTGCTCGGGGGTGTGGGGACAAGAAAATTGATGTTGAATGCCACATTGTTGAAGATGTTTTTCAAAATCTTTTGAGATAAATTCTCCACCCCCATCAGTTTGAAAAAAAATAATTTTTCTATCAAACCGATTTTCAATAAGTTTTTGTAATTTAAGGAACTGTTCAAAAAAATCTGATTTCCATTTTAATGGAATTATCCAAGAGTACCTGGAAAAGTCATCAATTAAAATTGCATCATACTTGAAATTTTGACAAAAGGAAATAGGGGCAGGACCCCATAAATCACAGTGCAATTTTTCAAGAGGATGGCTAGCAACACTCATGGATAAATTGAAAGGAAGTTTGCAACTTTTTCCCATTTGACAAAAAGGAAAAATGGTTCCTTGTTTTTTCCAATTTGAAACACTGATAAATTCTTTATTTTGCAAAAAAATTAAAACTCTAGGATTTGCATGTCCTAAACGTTGATGCCAAACAGTAGTAGAAGCAGTGTTAGAAATAGCAGAGAGAGCAAAGTTTCTGAAGTCTTCTAAAGCATATAGACCACCTTTCTTGATGCCTTTAGCCATTGCTTTTCCCTGTAAATCCTCAACAACAAACTTATTAGCCAAAAATATAATATTACATGCATTATCTTTAGTTAATTGACTAATTGACAACAAGTTTTTCTTAATTTCAGGAACTATTAATACATTCTTTAATTTAAGATTACCATCTTTAGTATGTATATTTCCTTCACCAACATGAGTAATATCTAACCCTTCACCATTACCAACATATAAAGAATATTTACCATGGTAGGGAGTGAGTCTATAAATGTTACCAGTATTGTTCATGATGTGTGTAGTGGCACCCGAGTCCGCATAAAGATTAGGATCATGCTCATTAGTTATGGCAAGTTCGACTAGAGCTTGTGGGACTGCTTCTTCAGGTTGAAAAGAATGAGCAAATCTATTCCAACATTTAATTGCTATATGATTGCGTTTGCCGCAAATTTGGCAAACTATTGGGCCATCTTTTTTATGAGAATTATGTTGAGCAGATTTTCTTCAAACTTTTCTTTATGAGTTTGTTGTCCTTGACTTGCAGCAGGTCCAAAGCCACGGCCTCTGGAATTGAATCGACCTCCTCGACCTCGACCTTGTCCTCTTCCATGCCTTCCATAATAAGCTTGTTCATGACTTATTTGGTGTCCACTAGTTTCAGTTTCAAATTGCTATGTTTGATCATGCGCCTTTAGGGAGAGAACGAATTGATTATATGAAGGATATAGAGGCTTGGTTAACATGGCCATTCGAAAATCTTTGTATTTTGGACCAATACCTCGACCAAGTTGAAACACTTTATTAGTTTCATCAATTGGCTTCTTGATGGCTGCAAGATTGTCACAAATTCCTTTGAATTTTCGTAGATATTCATCAAGAGACATGCTCCCTTTTGTGAGAGTCATGAGGGTCTCATTCAAGAGAATTTCCTTTTCTTTAGAACTTGGTAGCAACTTGTCTTCAATAGACTTCCATACTTGATAGGTTGTGCTAGTATCATCCAAGTCTAGCAAAACTTCTTCAGCAATGGTTCCTAGTAACCAAGTTTTTAGGAGGCCATCATTGTTTAGCCAAGTAGTGTAGGCTGGATTATCTGCTCCTTTGTCATCCGTAGTAATTTTCAAGGAAGGTTCTCTTCCTTCTTCAAAATGATGTTGAATACCAAGAATGCGCACCAAAGGAAGAACTTGTGATTTCCATAAGAGAAAATTTGTTTGATTGAGTTTTAAAGTTTGACCATTGATGAAAGTTTTGTATAGTGAGCAATGTTTCAGAAGCGGAAGAGGAAGAATTGGCCATGGGATTGAAAATTTTGCTATCTATTATCTTGTGTGTATCGGCTCTGATACCATAAAGAAGATAAGAGCAAAAAAATAAAATCTCATTCCTTGATTCAAACAGAGAAGAATCCTCTTCAATATATACACGTACACACAAGAGAAAAAATAGGAATAAATCAATAAAATAGAAGCTAAATATATGGTCACAAATGGTAACCAAGATTTAAGCAAATTAAACTAAATTAGCCGTTGGAGACATTCTTGGAAGGAGTTGTTGGAGACATTTGTGGTATTTCCTTATTGATACGAATTGGACTTGGCAAGATTTCTAGGCTGTTGATTTCCTTCTTCTTCATCCTCTCCTTCTCTACTCTTGATAAAAACCCACAAATTTGTTTAATCAACATGGTGGTTGGTTATGGTGAAGAAAGAGAGTACCTAGTTCCCCCGATGGTGAAAGAGAGAGGGTCTTGTCCATAAAGCCCCTAATTGGGTTTTTTCAATTAACATTTCTCCCTCTCTCAATCTCTCAAAGACCTCCTCCTGAATATTGACCCTATCGCTTCTTTCCTTGGCTCTGATGAAGGTATGAGGATGGCATTGGTTCCTTCGAAGCTAGATTACATCTCTCCAAAGAAGAATTGAGGCAAGAAAAAAAGATATCGTCCAAATCATCCTCTCGAGAAAAACTGAATCATTGAAAGCTAATTCGAGTCAGGTTGTCACGATGGCGAACACCATATTTGTGTTAGGTTGTATAAAGAGAAGAGGTCGGATTGTAGGGTTTGGAAGTGGCACGAACATATTATATAGTTTGATAAAGAGAATGTATATTAATTTGAGCATCACAACAAAATAAGAAGAAGAGGAGAAGGGATATTGGGAATTTAGGCTTGAGGGAGTTGATTGATGCGTGGATTTGGGTTGTACAAGGGTATGGATTTGTCCAATTATATGAGTAGATTTCATGTTGGCATTTGTTAATGGATGTCTATGTGTTTGTTTATAGGTTTTGTATGACTTTGATGAAATTAAGGATGTGATTTTAGCATGGAATATGTTTGATGAAATGTTCAAGAAGAGATTTTGAGTATTTGCAGTTATGTCGTCTTTTCTTTGTGATTTGAAGCATCGTAGAAGATAAAGATTTGTTTTGAGATTTATGCTCTTTGTATTTATATCGTGATTTTGTTTTTTTTGTATGAGAAAAAAAATTATCATAAATCAGTGCTTTTTCAACATTGGCGTAATTGTCAACGAAGAAGACGAATGGAGAAAATAATCGAGACAACGAGGACAATTTGTCAATGTATTTTCCTTTTTTGTCTTAGACATTATATCAGTTCCACGTCTATCAAAACGTTTATTTTAACTGACGGAACCTAGAGATAGGGATGTGGAGCTTTTTGAATTTTTAAGGATGTCATAAAAAATTATTCAAAAATAGGGACTCCAAAGTAATTTTTACCAAATATTTATGTGTGTTAACACAATGCTAAAAGAAAATAGAAAAATGCCTCAATTCGAATACTCTATACCAGTTGAATAGAAAAATGCCTCAATGCAAAAGAAAATATTTTGCACTTTCATTTGCATGAAGAAATTACTTACAACAAATTACCCTGTTGCTGCCTCTAACTAATCATAGTTTAAAGTTTAATAATATTAATAATCTTAAATTATTTGAAATACACTACTTTTGCTCCACCTTCCAGAGAACATTTATGAAATATCCAACATTTAAATATTACATTATTCAACATATAAATATTTATGTTAAATGCGTAACTTACTAGCACTGCAGAAAACAACATTTTACTACTGAAATATATACAAGTTATGAGCAATTTACCAAAATACAAGAAAATTAGTTCTTGGAGGACAGAGCCGTTGGAGGCCGTGTAAGTCTCTTGTTTAAAATATTTGGGGCGAGAAGACTAAGAAAGAAGAGAAGAGCATGACAAAGAGAAGATAATCAGTACTGAGTATTGATTTAATTTTGGATTAGTGCCTGGTCAAAACCTAAATGGTTTATTCTTACATTCTAACGTATGTCGATCGAGAATATGTTTCTTCCGCTTCATTTTTTGAGACATTTTGATTGGTAGTAAAATGGTTTTAATCCGGGTGTGATTTCTGATGAGATTTTATAGATGTTTTAATTTGTGATTTCTAATGTAGAGAGATAAGAGAAATATGTCAATAAGAGAAGAGAGAAGAGAAAACAAAAGTAAGGGTAATTTTTTAAGATAAATTTTCAAAATTAGTAGGTTACATGTACCCAATTAGAATTCAAAACTGCTAATGTGCCATTCTAAAGAACCCATTCTAAAGAGTGGGGGACTAAACGGACCCATTCTAAATAAGTAGGGACTAATTGCAGAATATAGTAAACCTTAGGGACCTCTGGGTAATTCGTCTTTTGCTTTTATGTTGCCTCAGGGTTTTACGAGGTTTAATTCACTGGTAAGGGTTACGGTGCATTCAAGTTTATATACTTTAGGTACTTTTAAGGACTAAAATTTACCAACATCTTAATTAAATCTAACAATTTAAATATAACTAAAATATTAAATTTTAATTAAATTCAATAATTTTAATGCAGTCAACACATTAATTTAATATGTTAACTACTTTTTAACTATTAAATTTAATTAAAATTATATTATTAGATCTCATCATTTAAAAGTACATAAAATATATAAACTTAAAAATACAGTAGCGCCATCCTCAAGTTCACCCAAAGTTTTTGGTGACAGTAACGTCATACACCTTGTTTGGAACATCCCACGACTTAAAAAATGCTAAAAACTGGGTCACTAAATGAAGAAATCCGTCTTAAATATTTGGAGGGTCCCATGACATCTTGGATAGAGTGATAGTTCAATTCCTAAAGAAGGAATTGTTAGTATCTCTTTAGGAAGTAGGTGCACACCCTAACAGTAACCATCGAACCAATCGAACCATAACAATCCAAACCACATGGGTCCCAATATAGCTACGATTTGAGTGGTAGCCACGGCTCCAATGGGGGCTCCAAAGACGTGGTCTAGCCACGTTAATAAGGTGTGTTTAATTTTAATAAATGAACTTTACCCCGCATATGTGTATTATGTTCAAGAACTGACTTCTCCATTACGAGAACAAAAATCACACTAAATGGAGTCCCTAAAAAATTTATTTTCCTATGAAAAACTTCATGAAATATCCATCTTCATCAGTTGTCGTACCCCAAAAGTTGTATTGATTGTAAATAATGATAAAAGTAGATTTTTTATGATGCATATTCGACTGATCCCTAATAAGTTCAGCTATGGATTTGAAACTGTGATAGATATTTTGAAGAATGTGTGTTAATTGCAACTTGCCCAAAGGAATGTTCAGTGTCAATGATACTTACCTCTTTTGTTCCAGCTCCAGCTGAGTTGTTATGCAAACTTCAAATGCTGCCATTAAACTCATAAAGTAAGTCACTGTTTGGGGAAGACGTTGATGTGCAAATAATTTTGCACATCAAAAACTTATGTAATCGGTTAAAATATTAGTTCTACTATTGAGAACTAAAGTTTTGAAATTTAATAGAGAAAATTCTGTCATTTGTAAAATTTTGGGTTCATGTTTTTTGAATGAAATAACTTTAAACCTCTTTTAAAAATACCTTTTACCATTAGCAACCAAGTCGGAATGATTTAATCAAAAGTTAAATAACGTTATTTATATTTTTTTATAAATCAAATTTTTATTATAAAACTAAGCCACCGAATCAATGGCTTAATTAAAAAGAAAGGGAAAACTCTACATTATTTGTAGTTTTTTGGTACAATAGAGTTTGAACCATTGATTTTCAAATCAAATGTTTAACTCACACGTCAAACTATTTAAACTTAGTTCAAGTGCCATCATTATTTATATTATAATTGTTTAATTCCTAATATAATTAAACTATGAATATAAATATTTTTTTACAAAGAAACATAGGCCCCTAAAATCTTTTTTTTTTGTACATTAGGTACGAAGATCTTTGTATGTATATATATAATTTTTTTGACATTCTTTTATGCTTATAATTGTGGATCCGAACCCCCTATCTAATGTTACAAATTCACGGTAGAAGATGAGATGAGGTACACTTTTTGATTTGTTGCAGGATTAATAACAAAAACCAAACCAATTAATGTAGGGAAAATAAGGGTTTGAAGCCGTTAATTTCTATTGTTATTAAATGTATACACAAAATGTGCTTTTCTTTGATGTACAAAAGAGTACCACCGGAGTAAAGCCAGTCGAATTTCCCATGATAAGCAGCCTTACACCACAAATTTTGTACAGAAGTTTTAGTGGTTAATAACACTCAGTGGCTACAAAAATTAAGAAAATAATTCACTAAAGTCATAAAAATCATTTTGTTTTCATCACCGTCACAAAATTTGATTAAATCACAGTTATGGTAACAACAACAAAAATTTGAACAATTTTTAACTTACATATATATATAGGATGACAAGTGGAATTGGTACGTAAGCATAAATGCTATGTGGATGAGTAAACGTGGCAATGAAATTAATGGGACTTCATTAACTAAAGTACAATTATGATTAACTGTCATTAATTAACGTTTCAATTCCACCTTGAATGATTTTTATTCTTTTTCTTTGTGCAATTTTTTTTTCTAATCAATGTAGAAATTAAAAACTAAATTAATATTAATAATTTTTGTAGTCAGGCCATTAACAATTAATTAGTAGTAGATAGTTATTTCTAAAAAATATTTAGCTTTATTTATATTTATTAAATTTCATAGATTTATGAATTAATTAATAGCCTGTGATTTTTTACATCAAGTAATACTCATTAGTATTAATAGCACTTATTTATTCATTTCAAAATAGGAAATTTTCTCAACAATTTTTATCTCTATAATGTAATCAAGCCATTAATTTTTCTATTTTTTAATTTCAATGCCACGTTTGCTCTTCCACGTGATATTTATGTTATGTGGCAATTTTATTTGTCATCCTACATGTGCATGTAAGCTGAAAATCGTTCAAATTTCTGTTGTTTTAACTATTGCTATGATTTAATCAAACTTTTGTAATTGTGATAAAAAAAGTCACTTTTATAATTTTAGTGAACTTTTTTTCTAATTTTTGTGACTATGGGTGTTATTAAACTGAGGTTTTAATTCTTGAACAAGCCATTTCATATATTTTGAATTGTCTATATCTTTGAATATTATAATCTTATAACATTTTTTCGGAAACAATGCTCTTCAGGACTAGAAAAGGTTAATTAATAGATTGTTTTGAGAAACCACCTCCCATGACTAAGTGAAAGTTTGCAATTGATCGTACAAGCAATATATGAAAGCCGAATTTGGAAGCTTAACTGGATAATACAAATCGATGTAGTATAGTATATGTAGTGTACTTCAGGAGTACTTACCTGTTCTTTGGTCAAGTGATAGTTATGCTCAGAAAGATACGAGATTTTTTTTTTGGTCAAGACAGAAAGATACTAGATTTGGGCATAATGTAGTGTATCATCAAATGTACTACATTTAGTATGTTGGATTGGTGTGCAAGGATTCTTACCAGTTCAGTGCAAGTTTCTAGAACCCCTCGAGTGGTAGTCAAGTGATGAGGGTATGATGTTCTCAGCGTGAGGTTGTGGATTCGAATCCGTTCGGATTCACTCTCACAATGTTGAGTTGATCAGACATCTACTGCTCGTTCTCGATGAGGTGCTACGGTGATTACATTAGTGCACGGGCCCAAGTCCGTTGTCGCTGACAGCTATGGCTCTCGAGAATATTCTGTAGCGGGAAGATTTATTCGTATGCAGAGGTACACTACCTACTGGTCACCTCCGATTCCTCTTTCCTCGGCAAAAAAAAAAAGTTTCCAGGAAGAAGTTAAAAACGTACCTTCCCCCAAATGAGCTGGTTTGATTTACAATCTTTTTTGGACCCATAAATTGGTTTTCAGTCGCTATGTGAATATTATTAAGGCCAAATCCAGACGCTACCCCCTGAACTTTCATTCCGGATCCTTCAAACCCCATGAACTTTTTTTTTCCGCCTCTCAACCCAATCAACTTCTTAAAATCTATCTACTTATCTAAAACTCTAACTCCGTGATGAGCGTGTGGTTTACTCAACGTCAAATGAGAGTGATTGAGATTTTTAGGATATCCATGTGGGTTGTTCATCTTTTTTTCGTCTCTCGCCTCATTCAACATCTCTCTCCTCTCTCCTCTCTCTTTATTCTCTCAAAAACAAATAAACACAAACGCACCACAAATTCAAAACATCATCAGATCTGCTCATGGAGGGCATGTTTCAACCTTTCTATTCTCTCTTTTCATTCTCATCTCTCCTTTCTTTCTCTCTGTTGCTCTTAGTAGAAAGCCTTCTCAATCTTTCATCTCTTGAGTGTCTCGTTGAAGTCTCTCGTTCCTGATCTGCTCATGCTATGTCTCCTCCCTCTGATATATCATATCTTGAAACTAAAGCTTTTTAGGTCCATATTTACTCTGTAAAATTTGTGGGCATGAATCACACATGTGGTAATTAATTGGAAAAAGACAATCTTTTTGTTAGATATTTGTTTTCTTTTTATGATCCAAACATTTATTATTATTTTTTTCTTTACATGAAATTTTTTCTGCTCTGAGTTCACTCGTTGATATGATTTTCTTTCCAGGTTTGATTTGTGAATCTTACATGTGGCTCCTTTGAAGACTAGCATATCCAATTGTATTCTAATTTCATGATTAAGAGTTTATGATTAACTTACCAAAAAGTGATTAATTTATTAAATATTTTATTTTTATAGGCTTGATTTGAGACTTACAAGCAAAGATTCATGGCAGTTGGGTTTGGAGCTAAGTCTTAGTGGTTTTATCCTTCTGTATTTATTCTTTCTTGAGAGAATGGAGGGAGAGAAGAGATAGGAGATTCAAGAGTGAGAAGAGTTAAAAGAGAAGAAAAGAAAAATAGTCCATGTAGACAAGCCTACGACTAACCGATGATTTGTCTATAAAATCATAAGTTAGCCTCATTGAACTGATTAGCGACAAAATTCGACCTGTACGCAATTTCAAACGGAGTTCGAGTTTTGGATGAGTAGTAAAAAATTGATTGGGTTGAGAGGTAACAAAAAAAAGGTTCATGGGACTTGGAGGATTCGAAATAAAAGTTTCAGGGTGTAATTTATGGGTTCGGCCATATTATTAATGTTCACATATTATGAACCAGGGATATGACAGGACTTATTTGCGACGAAACTCCTGCACCACACATTTCCATTAAATCTTTGATTCTCTGCCCTCAACGTCACGACAATTTTCGCGTCATATCTTGCAAAACCTAAGCCAAACTAGGGTTTTTTTTCCACTATTTTATTTAATAAATGAGGGCAGATTAGTAGTACTTGTCACAACATTATAGGTGGAAATAATCATGTAATTTTATCTTTATTATTGGTTTAATAATTCAAATCAAGTTGTCATTTCTCCTTGACCTTTCATGGACTCGTTGGTTTGATTCGAGCTGGCATTCTTTAATTTGCTTAGCATTAATCAAAGATGTCCATACATTTAATTCACAACAAGATTTCAACCCTTTCTATTTTAGGGCAAACGGAGTTGATATTATTATATTTAGTTTCTTCCTATCATTTTAATTTCAAATTTATTTATCGTCAACTCATACTTTTATTAAAAAAATTATTAGTCATCAATGCAACAAATTTTTCAAAGTTTTAAACTCGAATCCGATTTTAATTAGTAGTTAATATTTGTTAGATATTTGTGATCAAATTTCATTTAATATATAGGATATTTAAGTAGTTTTAGTGCGTAAAATTTTTAGAGAGAAGCAATATTTTAATCTTACAATTAAAGAAATACTAACAACACTTTTTTTTCTGTACCTCTTATGTACTTTCTAATTATATTTTTTCACATTCCCTCAAAAGAAAATTATATTTTTTCACAACAAAAAAATTAGTTAATGTTATTAAATATATTAAGATTATAAATAGAGAATATTCACGAAAAGGTTTAGTAGCATTTCTCCCAATAGTCATGGTGAAATGACATGTACTATTCCTCCTTTAGTTTTTACAATAGATTTTGAATTTGAACTTATACAGAGAGCTTATTGTCATTCGCAAGAGCTCTGACTTTAAATTTTCAAATTTTAATTAATTAAATGTTATAAAAATATTTAAATATCGCGTAACTTAGTATTTTCACTTTTTTATTTCAGTTAAATTTATTTGTACCAATTAATTAAATATTATAAAATATCTAAATATCGAGTAAGTTAGTATTTTCACTTTTTACTTCAGTTAAATTTAATTGTATTGATTCTTTTTATAAAGAGTGACAACTACTTTAAAATTAAAGCATAAACATGAACAATTTTTCTATTTGAGCCCTTGTCTTTTGTCATTGTACAAAAGTTTACTTAACTCTAACATACTACCAATAACTAACAGTTCGTTCGTATGTCGAGTGTATCAATTTAAAACAACATTTCACAAACTCTTATAAAAAAAAGGCAAAAACAAACAAAAGATAAAAGAAAAGGACTTGTCTTACGTACATTTTTGTTTGTCTACAAGAAAATTGAACTAGTAAAAATTAGATTTGACATGTTCTCAGGCAATGTATTGAACCAATTAAACTATTCCCAGATTAATCACATTACAATTTATATCATTGTACTTTTAGTTTTTTTTCATACAACATATAAGGCTATTATGTCTCCATTATTGACAAGTGTTGATGTAACTGGATGCCATATTTCACAAACTGACAAATCACCGACCAACAATTGATCTTTGATAATGAAAATGTCTCATATATTACTAGCTCCATCTTCAATCAAGTTATAGTATTAGGTATTGCTCATAAAGATTACTGACCTAGTTGTTTAATCACCAATTCAATTCTTAACTTGAAATCTGCCCTTAAAATGAGGTTTAGTTACGTCAATAATCTGCCCTTAAAGAGTAAATTGAGGCATATCATTTAGCTATAGTTGAACTAGTTCTGCATGCAGGTGAAGAGCATAGTAAACAAACAAAAGTCACTGCAGCTTATCTGGAGTTGTTTGCAGTGACTGAAAAGATAGTAAAACATTTTTTTTTTCCTTTTCAACATTATGGACTGCCATGCTGAAGCTGTAAATTACCCAACTTGTACTGCTTCCACTGAATGTTCCGGGACATCGATTTTTTTTTGGCAAAGTACACTGACTCAGTTTGCTTAAGAGTTATCTTTTTATTCCAAAATCCGTATTATGAGACTGCAGAAAATAGGGAAGCTACAATATAACGAATTCACACTCATCTGCTAACAAACCCCTGGCCGTATAATACAGCAGAGTATTGATTATTACCTAGGATGGTAGCAATAGCATATCTACACTATTTTGGTGGTAGTTGGTCTTAATAAAATTTGCATAATTACTTATAAAAAAAATAGCATGTTTAGACCTCTCCAAAACATACAACTGTTGTTTTTTTTTTCCTTTTTGGTTAATTTAGTTGTGTAGTCAACTGTATTACCACTAAGGTGTAGTTCATTTAGATTTTTCTTTTTTTTATAAGTGATATTCCGCAAAATTTATTTTTTTAGAACAAAGCGATTTGAGAAATATTTAGAGAACAAACTTGAACGTCCATAAAATTCAAGAGATAAAACTTATGCAGTTATGCCCTACATATCAAAACCTGGCGAATGCATGCTCAAGGATCAGCAGCTAGCTCATTCACTATATTGTGTTCAAAACCTTTCAGGACGTCATCCTTTCCATGATTGTTGAAATTTGATAACTGTGACCCAATCCTCCAAGACTCATAAGCCTCTTGACGAACATCATCCATAATTTCAGGACAGGCTTCAAGATTAATAGCTCATTCAGATATTTTAAATTTAGTTTATCTGTTACTGTTAGAGTAATAAAATTAGAAATAATTGAAACCATGAAGATGATAGGAAATATAAGTGTGTTTGTGTTGATTCAGACTGTCAAAAATTAGTATACTATATTTCATGTACAAGAAAATATTGTTTGTCATGATGAGTTAACATATTACAAACGTTTAGAATATTGTAATTGTAAAAAGACCTATTTTACGTCTTCCTTGTGCAGAGTATCTTATTTATTAATTTGCAGTCTATTTCTTCTATCCGTTACACCCGTTTTAACCGGCAACGATCAGTACATGTGTACTTCAAAAAATGGAGCCATAAATGCTGACTTTGCCACCCTATCTCAGCAATATTTTCTGGAAACCCCTAATTTTTCCACACAGTATAAAAACCATTCAATCATGCAAAAGTTACGTACAATTTCTTGAACATTTTCAGAAACTGTCCCCTGCCAATTCAACGGCAACAACACTAGACTTACTCTCTTATGCAGTTAAAATATTGTTTCAACCTGAACTACTCCAGTACTGCCAAACTTAAATACAGTCCAACCTGGTCTTCTAAAAGCATCAAACAGTAAATTCATCTGCTGTTTCTGCAGGTAAATTAAGTTGCTTGATCCAAAATTTTATGGAGACAAAATCGATGGTGATACCAGTCTGACTCAAGCGGATTTACCGCTTGTTGGTCACATGTATTGCCCCATACGTGAGTACATTATGCATATCTTTGTTTCAACAACATTAATTTCATGTATTGTGATGTGGGTCCGTACTTCCATATCATGTATATACTTCCACATGATCATCTTCAAATTAGACAGCTCTTTATTACTTGGTGTTTCACTCACATGGAATTCATGTGCAACTCACACACTCCTGTACACTTCTAATGATCAAACAGACCAGAGGAGATATAATACATAGCTAGCTGCATTATTCTCAAAAATATCATAAGCCGAACAAAAAAACCGAAATCAAATCAATGAATATACAGAAACCTGATTTCAAGTCTTGATTAGATGCATCAATGATAATCTTTGTTGTGCCTGCAAGAGTTGCTTTCAGAAACTCGTGCTGATTATGAGGTGTTCCATAATTTTGACATGAAAGACTGCAAGTTCTTTCTTTATGAATATAAAAACGACAGTCAATTAACAAAATGTCAGAAACATACATGAGGGTCATCTCCTCATTCAATGGATTATCCCGAATAATGTAGTGCCTTTATTAGCTAACTTCCGACTGAGCAATATGCATTAAAAATGGTCTAGTTTAGAAATTTTCATATTCATTACAAATTCGACATAAATACAAACAAATAAACTAAACTGAATTCAATTCAAGTGCAAACACAGTCCTGTTAAAAGAAAGACGCTTCCAAGATTCACTGATCAAGAAAAGGGTATTCTCTTTAGAGAAATTTGAATAGAATACAGAATACATGGATAAAGCAGCTGTGCTTTATTACATGAAGTGCTGGAAAGTAAAGAAACAATAATCTCATTCCATTGTTTCAAGATGAGGTTCCTAATTCCTATCTTGGACCAAGCCACTGAAAATAACTAATAATCATTTACGTTTCATTCACTCTCGACTATCACAATCAGAATTGGTGATATAAGAGTATTAATCTAGAAGAAGCGAGGAAACGAAAATGAATTATGTTCATAGCAGGAAAACAATTTACCCCAGGATGTTAGAAGAAAAATACCTGTAAAGAAAAATATAAAGGGAGAAGATGATTGCCTATCTATTCCATTAGCAATTTAGATATGATCTTCAAGGTATCATGTTGGTTATTGAGCTTTAAACTTATGGTGACTACTCCTATATATGGAACAGGATTTCAAGCTATACTTCATACTCAATTTTCCGTTGGCAACCATGTACAGGAGCATGAATCAGCTGTGCAATTGATCTTGCACGCAGTTTCAATTGGTTAGTCTGCTTATTGATGCATACTGATGATATGTTACGTTGAAGAACAGGCAAAGATCAAGTCCAGCCCACAGCTGGGGTAAAACATTGTATGATCTTGACACAGAAAGATCAGAAGCAATATTGCAGAACATGTAAAAAAGTGGGGAGAAAAACAAAACTTTACAATTAAAGGTAACCGGGTAACATTATATGCAAAGTTAGGATTTCAATTCCTGATGTGCTTAGCACACAGATACAAGTTATTTTCTTAGGCAAGTTGAAGTGGAAGAAGAAGAAATGAAAAGGCAATCGAAATTGTCTATGCTTATTCCTTTAGAGTTAGAAAATATAAAGAATGTCACATTATGTCTGTTGTTGACAACACCTTCCAGTTTTTGCAGCTTAATGTAAATAAGTATGTAATAAAACGATTTCTAGAAATACACTTCTAGGGAGGAGGGTTTCATTCTTACCCTTTCCTTCTCTTTGCACTTAAAGGAAGGTTGTCATCATCGTCACTATCATTGATGATTCTCTTCTTTACCTTTACTTCACCATTCTTGGATGCTTGCTGCTGCTGCTTCTGTGAACTCTCGAGTATACTAGGCGGTTTGGCAGACTTGATTGGAGTTCCCATTCTTTGCATCTTTTGCTGTCTCTGTTTCTTCTCATTTGCTTTTTTGGCTCTCTCTGGGGATAGCAAGCCATGCTCCATCATCCTTCAAATGAAAGTATGACAGGCCTTTAAATTTGCATACAGGTGAGCATTACAGAAGTACGACAGAGAAACAAAATCAAAATCCAGATAAGTGCAAACAAGACTTCAAATGTCTCTCGTGTTGTATGTAAACTAAGACCTGCTTACGAACGCGTGATTTCTGATGCTCTTTTGCAGGTATTCTCACACCTTTCTGCTCTTTTTAGTTTTTCCAACTAAAATGAACTCCAAGAAATTACATAAAGGAAAGTACAACTGTTCCTGGAAGTACAAGTTTTTAGTTAACTTTGTCAAGAAAATCAATAACTAAATTCCTAATTTATACAGATTTTCAGTGAATACTGTTCAATTTATTGATTAAAATGATGAAAGAAAAATAGCTACTTATATTCCTCAGCTAAAAATGAAATAAGCAAAAACGAAAATCCCAGCGGAAAATGTGGAGCAATTTTCAGTGCTATAGTAGACCAATATTTGAATTGATGAAAAAATGCAGTTCAGTTAACTCGCCTATTCTAAGCATTCACGGTAAAGTAACAATGTGTAGGTGCTGGTATAGTCACAGAAAGCAAATTATGATATCATGCAAGCATTAGGCAGATAGAGTACAACTGAAGACCAATGCAGGAGTGATGATAACAGAACAGCAACAGAATCTCAGTAGTCTAGACATCGTTGCTTTACAGTGTTCTATTGAATACAAAGCGAAGTATCATTTCAAACAGAAGAAAATTAGTCCGCCAGAATAAGATTCATTTGCAATGCTCATCATGGCCTTAATTAACTGCAGATGTGATCTGTGAATTAATACGAAAGGGAAATGGATTATGGAAGAACTCAGGGACAAAACACTGGACCAGAAAAACAATCCAATGAACATATCCTAAAATTAGCAAAAACTTGTTGTATTAACAGAAACCATTTTGTGAATGACAATTTTCCCCTCGTGAAATGAAAGAGGAATGTTTTTAGAGTCCTTGGAAAAAAGAAAAAAAATTGTTTTATACCAGTAAACATCCTTCAAGCACATTGCATGGGGAAAAAAGCAGCATAATTGATATGAAAAGATAATATATCATGAGAGGAAGTGAAATCAAAGAGAAAAGGTAAATAAAATTCGACACAAAGTATAGGAAGGATTATGAAGTCTCACTCCCTAATCAGGACAACAAGCAATGCCTGCATAGCACCTAGCTCCTGAACAGCATTCGAAGTCAGATTTAAGACTTGTTACATTTTCGAGAAGTGATGAGGCTTTTAATCACCATCAGAAGATTTTAATTTTCAATTAATAAAGATTTTAATTTTCAATTAATAAATTTTTCTATCATCATGCCAAAGAAACATTTCAGGAGAGTTCTAATCCATTTGGAGAATTAAAGTAACCGTTTGAGAACTAACTTTCAGCATAAATACTACAGCATATTACAAACTTGGTATTACTTTCAACATAAATACTCTCCTGCAGGTGCAACAGAAGATAAAAGAAATGAAAGATGAAAAAAAGTTCTTCCCTTCCACTACTTTTCTCTTATTTGCCACATAATTGGATATGCATCTTGAAAGAATAGAAGGATCACTCACCAAAACTCAGCCATTTCACTACTCGGTATCTGTTTGGACAATGACTCATAGAATATCCTAAGAGGTTCTCTCTGTCAACAAAAAGCAAATCA
>CAODLS011844098.1:0-11307 GCA_948243855.1 Flueggea neowawraea | reverse complement strand
CAGACTAATTTTTGATTTAATTTTCATTTGATTGTAATTTATGATAGATGGACCCATGGCGTTGAGATTATGCAGCTGGTTAATGGCAGTTGATGTATCATTACTGGTAGTTAAATTTTATTAATAAAATAATAAGGTTTAGAGTGAGACATGGAGTATTGTTGAAGTGTTCACAAAATTTGAGATAAGTAAAGATGATGAGTAAAATAAAATATAATTATTTGAGGAGTGGAATGGAGAGTATTGTTGTACTGACTTGTACATGCTCTTATTATCACCTATGAAGTAAGGTTTAGCTTGAAAGCATAAGGTCTTACTGAGATTATTGGGTGTTGATTGAAAGACCTTATGAGGACGAAGTATAGGCTTAACGTCTTATCAAGTAAGTTACTAACCCGAAGTTGTTCCAAATGGGCTTCGGTTGACAAATTATCACGTTGGGGATAAGACCAAGTTTGGAAAAATAGGTCTTATCAAGAGTTTTAGCAAAAGACCTTATTTAAATGAAGATTTTAGGAAAAGAGATAAAAGGTTGGCCGAGAAGAGAGGAAATTGTTTATTCAAAGATGGATTCAGCCAAAAGGAAGAAGGTCTTATCAAGAAAATCACCTGTTTATTAAAAGACCTTATTGGTCCTATTTGAAAAACACAGAATAACATTGAAGTCTTGCACAGGAAGTTAGTGACTAAAAATGATATTGGCAGGCAAATCTACACAAAGGGAATTAGGCTTATTTTGAAAAATAAGTCTTATCAAGAATTTTAACAGAAGATTAGAAGACCTTATCTGAATAGGGGGAAATTATTTGAAACGATAGATTCATGGTAAGAAAGTTGCAAGACACTTATAAAAAGGAGAAGAAGCAACAACACTATGCACCATTCGACCACCCAGAAACACCCATTATCAAGTTCTATCAATCATGTTTTAAGTTTTAGTTTAATGTTCTTTTATTAGTCTTTTAGTTTCAACCTTTGTCAAACAATAAAATCATCATATTTCCTTTTATTTTGTTTGTTTTCGTTTTGGCAACAAGGTTTTCTATATTCGCAGACGCAAACTTCTTTCGCTTAATTTTAGAAGTCTAGGTGCATTTTACTACGGTTTAGAGAGTTTCTACAAATCTTCTAACACAACTTTCCTTAATTTGTTGTTACCTTAATTAAATTTTAAATTTGGCGAAAATAACTACCAAATTCATTGGTCGTTGTTCTTGAATGATCAACGGTTTAATTTCAAATATCAGAAAAAACACTTAATAAAAAACTGTAATTCTCTAATCTTTATCGCTCTTTTTGCATTCTTTAACAATTTTGAAAGAAGAAAAAAAGAAAAATTTTAAGCTTCTAATTATTCCGAGTAAGATTAAGAATATTAATGATTTGGTGCATTAGGAAGGAAAACAACAACTACGAACAGAAGTTGAGCAGCAATAAGCTCACGAAACGTAATTACTATGTTGATTTTATTTATTATATAATTTTAAGTTGGTGACCTACGCTAATTTTTGTACACTCTACCTCGATATATGCTCTTAGCTTCAATCTTTTAACGATCTTTTCTTAACAATTAAAGTATAAGAAGATTATGCAATTGGTTTATTCGATTATAAGATAAAAAAATAGATAAATTTATTTAAAATAATCTATCAAATTAAATCGATATATCACTAGCATGAAATGTTCATATTCATTACGTTGACAAATCTAGTTTTTTCTTTTTAAATGAAAAACTGGCCTAAATTGATTATCTTGATTATACTATCAAAAAATTGTGTGGCAGCTGAAAAAAATAGCTTCTGATGGCCCTCTAAACATAAAAAAAAATAATAATCATAATCACTTTAGTCTCTAGTGAAGCTGTAAACCAAAAATGAGCAAAATTGTTAATTGATACTTTCAAAATTACAACTGATACAAAAAAAATGGCAAATTTTAAGTTTTTTAATTTTAATGATTTGAAAAATTTTAATTGTGAAACTATTCGATTATTAATCATGAAAAAAATCATAATAAATTTAATTTTACATTTAATATATTAAACGAACATATGACATATTTAAAGTGTCTTATTATAATTTTTAAAAACAGAATTTTATACACCCTACTCAGTCTTTCAAATTTAGTTTTAATGAATTGATAATTATATATTAGATATTACTAATTTTAATCAATCAAATAGAATGCAGTATATAAAAAGAAATTATTATTGCCGAAACAATATGATAAGAAGTTAAAATATTGTCGTAGTTCAATTGGTAATCACCCACATTTAAGACCAAGATGTATTGGGTTCAAAACTCAACGACATTTATATTTTCTGTGTTTATTATGTGATTGGTCTCTCTTTTATGAGACCAATAATAAATAAATATAAAAAAATTAAAAAAAAATAAAATATTAATACAATGATAAATTAAATAATTAGGGAAAATTAGTAAAAAAATGACATGTATTTTAAGTGTTATAATATATTTTTAGTATGATCCTTTAAGATTATGATATGCGGATTTTTTTTTTTGAAAATGGAATAAATACTTTCATTACCTTTTCAACTCAACAGCAGAGCACAAAGCTAAAGTTAAATGAAAATCCAACGGTTCGTCCCAAATACAATAACTAGGTAAAAATACAGCAGACTTTGCAAGGAATTGGGCAAGACCATTCACACTCCTCTGATTATACTCAACTCTCACATTACTCGGACCCTAAAATTGTTTTACAATCAGAAATAATACCACCAAAGTAAGAATCATCATCCATGGAACCGTTGGTCCTTTCCACCGGGAACAACGCATCCCACGCAATCAAAATGCTATTTAATTGTTTTTTTTTTAAATCACGCTGTATTTTAAGCGGACTTTTACTGTAAGTGACACTTTTAAACCATTTATCACACCTAAACTAATCTCGTTTGAACTGAGATAATTTCTTTCAAAAAATAAAATTTTAATTCTATATTTTAAACAACTGCATACAAAAAAAATCCCAACACAACTTTACTTAAACCAAAAAAAAAAATACACTGTAACCTGAGGGTTTGCTATTTAATTGTTTAAGAAACAAAAAGTAACGTGAAAAAAAAAAAGGAAAAAGCTAACATATTATAACATAATAAAATACACGTGGCAACCTAGTTGAGCAGGTAAGCCAATGGCATCGTACTCACATGCGACCCGATCATTTACGTCTTTAACTTTACTCATCACCTAATTTACATTTCTCACCTTCCTCCTTCTTTGAATTTTCCCATTTCCCATTTTACCCCTCCAAATAAGTGTAAAAGAAGAAGCAATGATCACATACACTCAATTTCACTTTGACTCCTCACAAATTTCAACAGATTACTCCTTTTTCACATGAACTCCAATCAAAACGATCCACGTGTACACCTTTTATGTAACAAATACACACGACCACTCCAGAAAAAAATCCTCAAGAAAATTTAAACAGCTAACGCTCTTCTTATATATAAATAGACAAGTAAAGGAGGAGACCGCATGTAAGTTATAACCACCAGAACCCGATTTCCGACCAAACTCCGGCGAGATCGTTTCATTCGTTAACACAACAAAATACAAGAATAAAAAGCGCTTCTATGGCGATTCCACAGGAGAAAGAATCGAAAAACGACGCAGTTTCAGAAAGAAAGAAGAAGAGATTGTTGAAGTACAAGGACTTACCGGGGTACTTGCAGGACAACGAGTACCTATTGGATCATTACCGGTGCAAATGGTCGTTGAAGTACACCTTCCTCAGCATCTTCTCCTGGCACAACGAAACGCTCAACATCTGGACGTAAGCTCTTCATTTCTTACAATAACCAGATTTTCATTTCAATGTCACTTTCGCAATGTTTGGATTGTAATTTGATAGAGAGATGGCAAAATTGTAATTATGATTGGATTTGATGTGGCTTTTAGGCATTTGGTGGGGTTTGCGGTGATCGTGGCTTTGGCGGCGATGAGCTTTGCTGGGGAGGCGGAGCTAGGAGGCTACATTACCAGTTTCTCCAGGTTTGTTTGAATTGGTGATGAAACCGAGTCTGAGGAGGACATCATTGTCATTTCGCATACACTTTTCAGGGACTCTTTGGTCCGTTAATTTATGAGCTGTGTTTTGGTTGATTCTTTTCTATTGGGGTCCACTTCAGAGAGCAAGTATCCGGACGGTTGATGACAATGATGATGATGAAGAAGACGACCGAATCGTTTAATGTGTCTAAAGATGATGATGCAGTATTTTCTGTAAGTAGTCAAATCATGTTTTGTTAAAAATAAATGATATTTTATAAATTAAAAAAATTTAAATATAATTTTTTAAATATATTTTTATAATTAATAATTTATAATAAATAATTTAAATTTTAAAAAAATAATTATTAAGAATTACATATTCTTTTTATTTTATAAATATATATTATAATATTTTATATAAAAATTAAAAAAATTAGTTAAAATTATTAATTTTAATAAAAAAATTAAAATATTTTTATAATAATTTAATAAATAATTAATAATATAATTTATTATACATTTAAATAAAAATAATATTATATAATTAATATAATTATGAGTATTAAAAAAATAAATTTATAATTTAAAACAGAATAAAAAAATAATCTATTTTATAAAATAAAAAGAATAATAAATTAATATTATGATTAATGTATTTTAATTATTTTTTTAATATATGTATTATAATTTTAAAAAATATTTTTTGTGAGTTCCAAGATAATTGAGTAGATGGGTGGGAGCAATAGTGTGTATAGGACCGTTTTTGGAGGGTAAATTTTTTCAAATTAACAAATTTAAGTAGGTGAAGCGTGAAGGGTGATAGTAGTGATGCAATTTTTTTTTTCTTCTAATTTTCTTATTGTAATTTAAATGAGATTGAACTACTTGTCTTGTATGAGTTAAAAAATAAACTCAGTCATGTTATTTTTATAAAGAGTAATAATTATATAATTTGAACAAAGTTAGGTTTGTTCCCCATTTAATGCAAGAATAGTTTTGTAATCTGATTGGGTAGAGCCAAATGTTACTTGACATTGTCGCTTTAATAATTATAGTTTAAATTTTTAGAATTATACTCTCTTTTTCACAATAAATCCTTTTTTAAAATTACAGTACACATATTAAGAAAATATTACGGTACATTAATTATGCTACTAATAAACTATATTATCTCTATTAATAATTCGTGAAAAATATAAATTATATATTGTAAATCATTAACTATAAGTATATATTTAGAAAATTATGTTCAAAATTTCTTTGATTTTATAAAATGTTACTTATTTTAATAATTTTTTTTTTAAAAAACACGTATTATGAAAAGAAGGGAGTATTATACTAAGCAGATGTAAATTTTTCATAATTATTTATGCCAGTGATGATTCTTGTGCGATTTCAACAAACTATAGAACTTAATCTTAGAAAAGGAAATCTATGACTTGCTAAGAAAAATATTAGAAAGTTCAGTTGAAAGGGTTGAATATGCGTGGTCAAACATAAAATCCAAGAATTGACTTAGGTTGACTCTGATTAATTAATGGAAAATGTAATCAAAACATATTTTATAGGAATTATACTTGATTGATGGTTGTTAAGATCTTAATGCAACGAATTTGATGGTTGTTGCAGGATAAGCACCTGAGACACATTTCAAAACAATCAATCTTCAATGTATACAAACAAGACGAACCTGAAGCTATTCCGAGATGGCCATGGTTTGTGTTCTTATCAGGAGCAATGGGATGTCTAGCTTGCAGTTCCCTCTCCCATCTCCTAGCTTGCCATTCCAGGCGGTTCAACCTCTTCTTCTGGCGCCTAGACTACGCCGGAATTTCCCTTATGATTGTTTCTTCATTCTTTGCTCCCATCTACTACTCATTTTACTGCAACCCGTACTCACGATTCTTTTATCTTACATCCATTACTGTACTTGGTGTTCTTGCCATTATCACACTTCTTGCACCTTCTCTGTCATCTCCGCGCTACCGACCTTTCAGGGCCACTCTGTTCCTCTCCATGGGATCCTCCGGCACCATTCCTGCAGCACACGCAGTCGCGCTCCATTGGGGCCATCCGAACATATTTGTATCTCTCGGATACGAGCTTGTTATGGCTGTTTTGTATGCTGCAGGAGCAGGGTTTTATGTTTCCAGGATCCCTGAACGTTGGAAGCCTGGAAAATTCGACATTGCAGGGCATAGTCATCAGATTTTTCACGTGTTTGTTCTTCTTGCTGCTCTTGCTCATAGTGCAGCCACATTGGTGATCATGGATTTTCGCCGGAGATCCACTGCCTGCTCGTTTTGATTAAGGTTCGCCATACATTTATACATCAATGGTGAAGGAATTTTTTGTTCTACGTTCTATCTGCTATTTATCTAGTTGTAGTAGCTTTGTAATTTATTAAATGTAATTGAAAAATTCACCAGTTCATACTCACCTATATATAGGTTGCGGTTGCTTAGACAAAATGTATGCTTATTAATAGTTGTGAACAAAATTAAGCTTCTAGATGTGCGTGGAAACATTTTCTGACCTGCCATTGCCAACCATGTCTTATTTGTTACGAGAGAAATGCCAGCAACCATTGTCTTCATCGTTCACTTGTGACATTCGCTCTCTTATTGGCTAATTTAACCATTTTTTATTCTTTTTTTTTTCTTTTCTTAATTGAATGTATTTGAAAAAAAATAGAGATTCATCTTATTAGGTGTCAGTTATTTCAACTCGCACCAAATTTTCACCATTTATTATTTTAGATCTAATGACCAATGATTCACCAAATTTATAGATTAGATCTAATGACTCACCATTCACCAAATTTATAGATTTTTCAATGAATGAGCACAATATAGAAGGTAACGACAGCTTAGAAAAGCAAAACAACTATAAATATTGAACATGTTTGTCTACTGGGGTGGGAAAGATATAGCAAGTTACTTGACCAAAAAATTATCCATTATAGGCACATGTTGCTCAAATAACATCTGTTTGCATTTCCGAAGTGGAGAACAGAGTGTCAACTCTCAAGTGGGCAAGACTCGAAAAGGTCTGGAATATTTCTCTTTCGACATATTTCTCTGCGATCAGATTCTGTTTAAACTGTTACCATTAAAACCAGAAAGGTCAGCGCTAAGGCCTTGGGCTTAAGACACAATAGTTTGTGTTCCAGAGCTTTTGAAAGGTCGGCCTTCTGGGTTTAATGATCCAAAAAGGCAATTTGTTCAAGAAATTGTTCCCAAGATTTTAACTGATTGTTACATTCTTTCATAAACCTCCGAACTATTTAACCGAGTTATTTAACTTTGTGTCGTCAAATTCATAAAGTATATACTATTGAATAAGCATCATCAATTTTTTACTTATTTATTTGTGCTTTATAATCTCTAAAGGTATGCATGGATAGGAGTTAGAATAACATGAATTGAGCGGAGGGGAAGAGATCGGTTGAGAAACTTAAAATTCTCTTTATTTAGCAAAACTTTTCCTTTAAAAAAGAAAAGAAGGGGACTCACTTTATCATTTGAGGTATGTTTCAATGACTTTCAATGAATGATGAAACTCTATTGATATATTGACTTGAGTATTAGAACAGTCTCAAGAGAAAAAAAAAAACTAGCGTTTCAATTCAATGAGGCGGTTATCAAATAAAAAACTAAATAGGTAAGGCTTAATGACGGACAATTGATGATTCAAAAGGCTGATATTACAAGATTAAATAGTTTAAAATTTATGCCTTAATTAATAGGCAAAAATATTTGATCTTTTAACTTTGTAAAAAAAATAACTAGTTCCTTCAAAAATATCTCTATACACCGTAACTTTTGAAAATTGTTTCAAATATATATAAATGTTACTCAACCATTTAAATTTTCTGTTAAGTTCTTGTATTAGTATGTCAATTAGTGGACTAACTTATTGTTTATAAAATTTCTTGTAAACCTTTTGGTAAAGTTCCCTAGTTTTTTTTCTTTCACATAACTAATTCATCTTTCCAATTACAAAGAAATGTGAAGTAGAGCTGCAACGATAACATAATATTCTGTGGTGCCGCAACAAAATAGAGTTGCAATCTTAATCAATCGGAAGTTACAAAATCTTCTCCCAACTGTTATAAACAGCAATAATTTACAATTACCATTATCAATATCCAATTCATCAAAACTTTTGTCTCTATTACAGAATTCATCATCGACATTGTTTATTTAATTAATTCTTTGCTCTTTCAACTATTTTTTTTATAGTTGTTGTACACGAGATTTGAATTTAAAATCTGACATATAAGCCTTTACCTACTAATTATCTAGCTGGACTACCCTCCTCCTAATGAGTTTTCTCTCGACTCTTAAGTAAAAACAATTCACATTATGATCATAAATAATTAAAAATGACAACGTCAATACACCAAAGTCATTACATTAAATATCATTTAAAATCACCAAATCAACACAAAGGTTAATTTTCAAGAATTTCCCATTAACAAACGATTGGAACAACACACAAAGAAATAGGTGAAGACAAAGTAGAAGAAGACGGCCGGTTACAGACGGCCTCTCTCTCTAGCCGGCCAGCTCTCTTTAATTTTTTGCCAGCCCACACTTGTCTAACCTCGTTCTTCGTTGTTCTTCCTTTATAAGCCCTCTTCATTGGAGGACTCAGTCATATAATTTTCTTTAAAAATTTTATGTCTTGCAGTACTTTGGTTTCATGGCAAGAACTTCACACCAAAAAAACACAGCTAGTAACAATAATAATAACAATAACAACAATGGTGTGATAAAGGTGAAACGAACTAGGAGAACCGTGCCACGAGACTCTCCGCCTCAACGTAGCTCGATTTATCGTGGAGTTACGAGGTTTTTATTCCTAATTTTGTGTAATTTGTAATGTTTGTTTGATTGATCAAATGTTGATTCAATGTGAATGATTTGGTTTCAGGCATAGATGGACCGGCCGATATGAGGCTCATTTGTGGGACAAGAATTGCTGGAATGAATCACAGAACAAGAAAGGAAGACAAGGTCATTACCATATTCAAGATTTTTATTAATTTGTTGTTTCCTTCTTGAATTAATCAATGAAGTGTCATTACCAAAGCATGCACATTTTGAATTCTTTGTGTGTTCTTGGCGAATTTGGCGAACCTTGGTCGACTAAAAATGCAGTCTATCTTGGAGCGTACGATGATGAAGAAGCAGCGGCACATGCTTATGACTTAGCGGCACTCAAGTATTGGGGCCAAGAAACAATTCTTAACTTCCCGGTATAGTTTCATCTCTAAATTCCTGAACAGAATTAGATGTTTTGTGCTAATTATGTGTATAGTCTTCAAGGAACTTATGCGAAAAGTACTTTTTCAGCTATCGACATACCAGAATGAATTGAAAGAAATGGAGGGTCAGTCTAGAGAGGAATACATTGGATCACTGAGAAGGTAGTTATTAGCTGAATTCGTTGCATTTCTCTTACAATAAAAGTCTCAAAGTTGGAGTTGTCTCCTGTATTAAAAGATTGAAAGTTTGATTTTTGATGAAGATAATGTAAAGAAAAAAAATTCTTGAAGGATTGAATTAATGGCGAGGAACTGCAATCTTAAACATTAGATAATAAATTAACTGGCCATAATTTGCTTGTTTGTTGCTAATCTTCGGCTCAATTTATAGGAAAAGCAGTGGATTTTCTCGTGGAGCTTCCAAGTATAGAGGTGTTGCAAGGTATATTTATATTACTATAGTTATTTAGACCTTAAATTTCTCAGGGTATGCACTCTTTTCTTTGCATATAATTTTCTCTTTTGAGTACCTTCCTATTATAATGCAACAAGAAAACTAAAAGATTTTGTTTCCGTGTTTATAAAGAAAAGGTAACTAAGCCTCTTAATTTATCAATACAAAAAATGAATGTTTTTCTTCTAATTTGTATTTGACTACTTTTCCTTGCAATGTAGCTCAAACTATGGCCTCCAAGACAATTTTTTTTTTTGTTTAATCTCGAGTTTATTAAATTTCAATGAGCAGGCATCACCACAATGGAAGGTGGGAAGCTCGGATTGGTCGAGTGTTTGGGAACAAGTATCTCTATCTTGGGACATATGGTATGTAATTGCACCTTAATTTTCAATTATTATATTCTAAATTAACTATAGTATCATGCCAAATTCAATGAGTTTTTCAAACCTATATTAATAATACTAGGGCCTCCAATAAAAAAGTGTATATGTACAATTATTGCAATGTTTTAAGATTTTTCTTTTTACATCTTGTTTTAGTAGGATAGAGTGAAAACTAATCATCAAACTTATCCATCCAAATCTAATCACTGTTATATCCATTCTTTAAAGATATATAATAATTCACTATTTATGGAATGTATTGCTTGCATGAAAATGATCTTGTTTGCATACATTTAGGGCTCTAATTGGTCAATGCTAAAGGTAAATGGCCTAGGACAAAGTTGTATAATCTCTTTTGAATTATCTCAATTGTTGTATCTGTCAAAGAATCATTAATTTGTTTCCATGTGTCTTTGAGTTATATCACTCACCAAATTGTGTCAAAAGAAGGCAAACAAATACAGTTAGGTTAGGTTAGTAGGGAGTTGGGCAACTCTAAACTACAAGGTATCTTAGTTTATATGTCAAAATCTCAACACAGTCAATTAGTTGGGGATGGTCCACCAACCCTTATCTTATAACAACATTTTCAAACACCTATATAACATGTGTCTTACATGAAAAATGCATACAATCCTAAGTTTAAATTGGATTAAAGCTGATCTATATAATCAATACTCTTACATTAATCTAGTTCTGATGGTATTATAGTTGTTTTTAATGTTAAGGAAATCAAGATATATAACTTCACCAAAAATCACATATTAAAAAAAAGGGAGAAACAGAATATTTGCTAAACAATAACCACTATTTTGTATTTTTTTTAGCTATCTAAATGCAATATAATAGCTAAAAATTGCAATATGAGTTGAAAGAGTTGTTTTTTCATAGTGTTATTTGTTACTCAAGTATTCTCTAGTAAACTCCAAAAAGAAGAAAAAGCCATTTATTACAAAATCATGATCCTCCTATTAATCCATAATCCCTTAATTATTGTCTTATTAATGTTTTTATTTTTCCTTTTTTCTTTTCTTTTCTTTGTAGCTACTCAAGAAGAAGCAGCCACTGCATATGATATGGCAGCAATTGAATACCGTGGCCTAAATGCCGTCACAAATTTCGACCTTAGTCGTTACATCAAATGGCTTAAACCTAATCCAAACAGTAATGACAACAACA
>CAODLS011844065.1:0-16849 GCA_948243855.1 Flueggea neowawraea | reverse complement strand
GCTGTGAAATGAATGAACTTGGGAATTGGGTTCACCTGATTCAAAAGCCTCAATGCTGTCCCTGAATCATCATCAACTCGTTCAAACTCTCTAGGAGGAGTGATGTGAAATACCTGAGGCCAAAGCCTTGTAACTCTAAGACCTAAAGCCTCAGTATAGTAAGCAGTGAGACGGCTAATAGGCGTACCCTTTGGAGAAGCAAGATCACCCAATTTAGAAATAAAATGGTTGATCCCACCAATATTCCTGGATCCAATTGCTTCAACACAGGCTGTGAGCAAGCTAATCAATTCAAACCCTTGATATTCTCCCTGGTGATTCTCCTCTGCAGCCTCCCCCATTGTGCCTCCTTGCGGGTGAGGATTCCTAGATCCATTGCCAACTTCATGCTCCACGATATTCTCACTAAGCCTAAGGCCTAAACTTTGGCTATCCGAAGAAGAACTTGAACCTGAAGCTTCTTGTGCTCGCCTCTGGCTACTTTCTCCTTCCTTTTCACCTACATCAGTGATCTCAGTTATCACAGAATCCACCCATGGATTGTTTGATAATGGCAAAGGATGCGAAATCACTTCACTAGGAACAAAGCATACCCTTTCCTCACCTCCTGAACGAGTCAAGGAGAAAGGAAGTTGTGAAGGGTTTAGTCCTCTAGGCACTTCAAAATCTGGTTGGAACCAAATATTGCCACTCCCCAACTGGCCTAAACTCAGACCTTCAGATTCACCATAGTCACTGCTACCCCTTTTCCTCTTTGCCCTGTTAGTGCCAGACTCATCAACTAAGCCCTGCTCTGCAAACCTCTTCAAGCTCTTACCTTTGTCCCAAAACTCATCTTTCACAGACTGAGCAGGGGTTGCCAATGGCGGAAGCCGGATATTCTGTTTCAGAGAGCAACTGCTAGTCTTGGATTCAAGTTGCTTATCAACTGAAATGCCAACACCAACAGGCCTAATAGGCTGTGATCGTGACGAATCCTTGTGAGAGAAAGTACATGGCAAATCCAATCTCTGTGTGCTCATTGACGGTAACTGGAAATGACAAGCTTGAAACTGTCCAGCTGATTCACTCCTTAATCTATGCCTTGGTGACAGCAATGTAGAACTAGAACACCCAGCCAACATCCTCTATAACCTTCGAATTTTTTTTGCTTTCTTTAATTTTTTTTGGTGTAATCACACCCACCCCTACTTTCTTCTTTCTATAATTCTTCTCTATCTCTCTCTCTTTCTTTGTTGCTATAACAAATCTTTCAACTATGAAATGTAAAGTTTGTGATGTTTATCTAAAGGAGCTTCTGTGTGTTCATGTAAAACCCCACCAACATGTATATTTGAAATGAGAAATCAAGAGAGAAGATCTATTCTGAGTGTGTGTGATCCTTTTTTTTTGTTTTTAGAAATCAATACAAGAATAGGAATCCGACGAGAAATGAATATCAACAAAAAAAATCAAAGAATTTTCAAGTGTTCTATATGGCAATGTGAATGATAACAAAAGAATGTTTCAACAAATCAATCAAATTAACAAACCCCAACCCCAAGAATGAAAGAATTTTGAATCTAAAACCCCCCGTACAATAACACAATCATCGGATTCCAGGCCATCTACAATACCAAACTCATTGCAGAAAAGATGAAATCTTTAACAAGAATGCAACAAATTTGACAAAGAGAAGTGTGTAAAAGCAACATACTTGCACAAATTGGCGGCTGATTTCAACACAAAGCTTTAAACCCACATCATGTTTTGAGTTTTTCAACATTTCCATGACACTCTAACATGCAAAACCAAACCCAAAAAAACCATGCATCACTCACTCACCACCCAAAGAAACCATCACCCATTAAAGATTTCTGCTTTTATATAATACTAACACTCATCTCTCTCTCTCTCTCTCTCTCTCTCTCTCTCTCTTGGCCCCTCTTTCTCTCTCTCTCTCTCTCGACTGGTTCATACTACAACTACACTACAGCTACTGCTACTACTACTAGTGTAGTAAGTAGTCTTCAACAAGCTTTGGTTGCTTTTTCTAAATCCTGCTTTGCTTTTTACCAAGACAAGAAAAAAATTGATAACAGTGTTAAAAAAGGGTTTGAGTGTTTAAGGCCGTTGGATCATGATCTGACGGTGGAAAAGAGAGGATTAAGTGACCGTTGGAGGATGTCGGTGAAATATGACCGTTGGAGTAGGGGGAGTTGGTGTACGGACAGGTGGAGGAAGACGTGTTATTTTTTCAGGTCACGTGGACTGGCACGTGCCTGTTGTCTACCTATGTGACGCCCGTTTCGTTTTTCCCCCTCCACTTGACCGTTGGGTTACATCGTCAAATCTCTCCTTTTATATTTATACTTGCTTTCTTTTTGGGGAATCACATTAGCATTTTTTAAGTTTACCGCAACATTTTATTATATTTTAAGTTTTAAAAATGTTTTTATTGTGTCTCTCCTCTTAAATACCATCAGTTAAAATTAACAATATTATTATATGCATTTAAAAACTAACGGCATTAGTGCACCCTTCTAAAAATCCATAAATGCATACACTAATATCGTTAGTTTTGACTGACACTATTTAAAAACAAAAATACAATAGAAGTATTTTTAAAATTTAGGGACACAATAAGACATTATAATAAATCTCAAAATACCAATATAATTTCTCTTTTTTATTAAAAAACTCTGATTTTATTTAAGTATTTTTTGGTTTGGGTGGAAAAGGAGTATACTTTTAGATAAGCAGTTTATAAATTCAAGAAATTAAATAACAAAGATGAGAATAATCTTAAACATAAAAACCCCGTAGAAGTTATTGTTCGAAATAAAAATGAGCAACACATCTTACATGCAGTTCAATCCTAAGATCTTAGGTTTGTGGGTGTCTTATAAACTCAATTTTAACATTAAATAGAGTTAATATAAAACGATAATCATCGTCAATTAATCCAAAACTATATATATATATATATATATATATATATATATATTAAATGAGTATCCAAAAGTATATTTTAAAGTAACACATCTAGGCTATTTTTGAAAATTTAAAAAAAAAAAGTTTAGGCTACATCAAAATCTAAGCTTGCAAATTAGTTGTGAGTTGGGATTGGTCGTTGAGTAAATTCATTCATAATCTTGTTAAAAAAAAAAGAGTATATTCATTCATAATTAAATCAAAACTACCTCAAAAAAAAATTTGGAGTTCTTTAATTTATTCATGAAAAAATAGTCGAAATCACTATATTGCTTAATTGTGTTAAATGTTAAATAGAACCTTTGATTTTGAGATTAACTTTCTTTGCTTCTTGCTATTACCAGAAAATATTTACACGTGGCGTGCTTGGAAGCCGCCATTACTGGCTAATTATGATATTAAGTGAAGTTTGACAAAGATTATTGAAACTTTGACCACATGTGTGCCACTCAAAATGGTTGAAGTACTTTCTAGTCATTTCCTCTGTCTTTTCTTCTAATTAATAATAAAATAAATAATACCCTAAAAAAAATTTTAATAAAAGATGTGGATAATTTTCATTTTTATAATAATCCACTTTTTGTCTAATTAAGAATTAATTAGATAGTCAAGACCTCACCATAAATGTCATTATCTTACTTACCATAAAACAAAACTGGAGATTGCAATAAAAAGTTAAGACAAATGAATATTATAGTGTATTTTAAAACAAATGTTGATTCAATAATTTGCATTCTGAATTTGAAATGATTTTATATAGCAAAAGGATAATTTCAGAAAAAATATCGATAAGAAATAAACTGTTACTATTCTAATTTTTAAGTTTTTACGTGATTGTTAACTTTCAAAAAAATAAATATTTTTGTTACTCATAAGGTTCGTTTGACATCACAACATAAAATATATAATATGTTATAATAATTGATAATAAGCGAATAAAAGAATAAAAAATAATACATTTTTTAATAAAATATTATATATTATAAACTGTCTAAAATATATTATATATTGTGCATAAAAAACGAATTCGAAATCTTCTGGTTGATATTTTTTCACTCACTTCGAATTTCACACTAAAAATTTGTAAACGTGGCTAGTATAAAAGATGAAGCATGCGGTTTTGTTGTTTTCTTTACCGCAAAAGTAAAATGAAATATCACTGTAAGTGGTAGTGTAGCAGTAAGGACTTTGAGTTCAATTCTTAAGAGAGACATTTTAAGGGTTTTATTATTCCTTAATTATAAAATGAGTCCAAAGCATCTTTGGTTCAGCTCCTTTTCATTAGCCTAAGTGGTGAAATTGTGGTGACGGTATTTGATTATTGCCAAGTTTAATTATAAATTTTTGAATATCCTGTAGCAAACAAAGACCTATACGATTAGGCCAATAGAAATATCATGCCATTAGTTGCCCCTCCCCTTTTTCGCAACCATAAAACAAGGTAAAACAAAATACCTTAACGAGGTGAAAAATGAAAAACAACTGCATGACACAGCAGTTGAAGTGGATACCAACAAGGTAAGGACAGTTAACGTTAAAAATTTGGAGTGACCCTATGGAAATTTATTGCACTCGTGAGTGAGAAGCAGCATTATTTTAGAAGAGAGGATCTTGTGTAACACACGTCATCATCATTCCCATTTCACCATTGTCAGACAAAATGGGTTTCTCTCATCAATAGCTTCACTTAGTTCAGGGTAATGTTGTTGCAGTGCTTCAGTTATTCACACACTGCCAAATTCTCGCACAACACAACCATGATGCCAACAGTTCTTCCTTACATCTTCGGACTGAGTCGTACGTTTAGTGACATGCTAGAAGTGGTCGTTCTTCAGGTAGAGCCGCATTCATTACTATTGATAGTGTCGACAACTTTGATTCGAATATCAAAACACTTACCAGAAGTAGGGTGTGTTACAACCAAGTTAAATTTGAGTTTTGAAGTATTTAAACTCAATTCAATAAAAAGAACTTGTGAGTTTAAACTTGAGCTCAAACTTTATATTATGTTTGAATGAGGCTTGTGTTTGTATTATGTTCATCTTATTTGAGATTTAAGTGAGCTTAACTTGTCAGATGAGTGCTCTTTCAAAGTTTGATCGAAGTTTTATTCATTACAAGTCTAACTAAAACTTGTTTGTCACAACCCCGTCTAACTGGTAAACTAAGTCATTTGGAAAAAAGAACTTTCAGAACAAATTTTCTTGCGTTTGAGAAATTTTTATCTATTGACTTTGTTCAAAAACCTATTTTTTTATCTATCGAACTTGCTCATCAAACTTGCTTAAAAACCTGTTATTTTCCTGTCCACAAAATTTTCTAACTATAAACTATTCAAACTCAGCTCGTTTTCGTATAAACAAGACCCTAAACTGTTCAAGCTTGGATATTGTTTTATCAAACGAACACAAAAAGGGGCTAATTTACACAAGATGCTCCAATCCTATCCCCGAGTTGTAATCCAAGAAGTGTTGACATCCTAGGTTTCCGTTTAAGTGGGTTTCCGAGTTCCATTTCTCTGACCATGCAACAAGCGACATAGAAAGAAACTTCGTACGAACAAGACCACTCTTCACTTGCGGTAAAAATCCTGAACTGTAAAAGGACTGTTAATGACACATATCTGATGATCTGAAGGCCATTTGGTAGTCATGCCCAAAACTTGGGAGCTCAAACAACACCACACATTGAAAACAACATAAATCACAAATCGCAGTAACCTACTGAAAAGAAATTTGCCGCCGATTCATTCCCAGAATGAAAATCCCATTCGATATCCTAGCCAATAAATTTCCAAGCATTTTTGCATTCTTCGTGAATTCGACGTTTCCAAAACAAATTGCAAGCATAAATGTGTATTGACCCTTGAGTGAAACTCTAGTGTTTCCAAGAATCAAATATCATGTAATTTCTCCTAATAGTGCAACCAAAGAAAAACCCAATTTTCAGAAACCACCTTCGCATTTTAATAAACATTACATCTTCAAAGCAGTAAATTTCAGCAAATTATTTAAATATCCTATAATTCTAAATCAATTCCAGAAACAAGGCTTCCTGTTTGCTAGTAAGACCAAGTTCATTCAATGTCATTGAACTCTCCCCATCGCTGAATGCACGCCTTGGGTATGGTCTCACCTGCTCAATGACAACAAATGAAAAACATCAGAATTATTCTTCTGAAACTTCAGCTCAAAATTGCAACACTGCGAGCTACGCAAATTAACTGTTAACAAATTAAGTTGATATATGAAATGCCAAGATTACAAGAAAGAACCACAGCTGAACAATTACCAGTCTGTAGGTGCCCGGCTTGACCACTCTACCGATATCAATGAAGTCAAAGAGTGACTGCAAAAGAAAGCACTTATAATGAGTAAAAAAAAATGCAGGAGAGACGAGCATCCTATAGCAAATTAGTTTACACACAAGAACTACCTGTAAGTGGTCAGACTTCAAAAATCTTCTGCCATGTCTGGAGCCATCTGGCATCCGTACCAATAGTGTTACAGCATTCTCATTGTCAGATGGTGGTTCATTAGGTAGACAGGCCTCCTTTGCTGCCAACTGTCTCTCAAATTCCTAATAGGAAAGATCACAGTTAGCTAGAAACAACTACCAAAGCAATATCAGCTGATTCATATGCATGTCCCAGCAACAACAACCATACAAGTTATCAAGAATTAGTCAAAGCCACAAGAACTTTGAAAGAAACAGAAGGGAAAACACAATGTAATTTCTATTTTACTATCAATACTCACATACACAACAAAATCTATACCCACTTATTGTTTGAAACTGGAGAGTGTTAACTTAAGCATCACTGGCTGAAGTGGCAACTCCCAAATCTTAAATTCACAACCCTGTGGCAGTGGTTGCAATCCCAATTCTTTTGCCATTGGATCACACAATGGCCCGCACATACACAAAAGAGAAATAAATAAATAAAGAACTTGTCAATGACTCCATGGAAGGTAGTATTACCTGCTCTTCTGCCAATTTCCTGTGTAATTCTTCTTCCTTTTGCTGTTCTGCTTCAAGAGCTGCTTCTCTGGCAGCTTCTTCTTGCAAACGGCGAGCTTCAGCTTCCTCCATGGCCTTCATCTCTTTTTCTCTGTCAGCTGCCAATGATGCAAGATACTCATCATCCTGCATTTATCAGTCCACGATCAATTATAGCAAAAACTTGACATTTTTATTGTTTATTAGACCTCAATAGACAAACCTGTTGTTCCCGAATCAGGCGCTGTGCCTGCAGAGAAGGTGATGGTGGACGAGGTGCTCGCCGAGGATATGAGTTCTCGGCCTGCATGAATTGATGAGGTGCATAGGCAAAGCGATATCCAGTCCCTTCAGGAATTCCCCCAAACATTGCAGCCTCAAGCATGACTGCTTCATCGTGCTCCTCTGATGAGATGCCTCCCCACTTCAATGCATTATATAATGTCAAAACATCAGAAAATATTTGAGCAAGTATTATGAGCTATTGCAGGTATTATTCAGTGAACATACCTCATCAGAAGGAAAGGCATCCCCACTGCGTTGCGACTGACCACCCGTGTCATTCTCTTTAGGACTTGATGGTGGGCTAGGCTCCACAACTCCAGCTTCATTGCCAGATTCCATGGAAGATGTACGCCTTGATCTGTGCCTAACAAGAGGCTGCTCCTCCACATCTTCAACTTCATCTTGGATGGATAAGCTGCCTCTCTCCAACCTAAGTTAAGTCCCATACCAAATCAGATATCTTACTAATCTTCATTCTTATTTTCATAAAGACAAACAGTTCCATATCCTTTTAGTATATTTTCTTCAGAGCGGCAGTAAAAATGAACAAACCTTCCATTCGGTGATCCTATTTTCTCCAACTCCGTCTCAGCTGGCTTAGAAACTCTCTGCGATGGTCCACTGTCAACCTTCGGCTCACGCAATGCTTTCTCTTGCTCTGCTGTCTGAATTTAGCTCATGTTAGAAGAGACCAGTAAAAGATAAGAAAATCACACATAAAAAACTAAAAACCTTCAAGGATAATGAGACCACTTCAGCAAGTTCAGTATCATCTGCACGAGATTGCATTTGCTGAGGCTCAGAATCACTTATTTCCTGCAACAAGTACAAACATAACGAGTATAAACAATAATCAGAGCTGAAAAATGAAACATAATGACATAGTAGCACCAACCAAATTGTTGCTTTGGTTAGCTTACCTGAACATCTCGTTTTGAAGCCTCAATGGCAGCTCGAATCATTTCTTCTTCTATGTCATTGCCAAAGTCAGGTAGATCATCAAATCTAGGAGCAGTGGGTGCAACACGTCTCTCAGAAGTATTGTCCCCTAAAACATTATTTTCTGGTTCATTCCTCTGTACAGTACGTGATGTTTGTAGGGTTGGAATATCGCCATCATTTTCATCATCAATGATGACAGTCCCATGAACAGCTGGGCCATGTGCATGTTCTGTTTCAGTTACATCCTCAATAATAGGAGCATTTCCAGAATGGCTGGATCCATCTCCACCGTCCTTCACCTCTATAGGTATCTCTCTAACCTCTCTTGGATGTGAAACAAATGATGGACGGTTCATCAAATTGGGACCACTACCAAATAAACTTCCACGAAATTGTGGATCAAGAAGTGAGAATGGATTCATCGTAGCCTCAGAGAGAAGTGATGCAGAATTTCTCCTGGGTGGTGCTGGAGAAGATTCAATAGGCTCATCTATGTCCATGAAATCATCTTGAGGAGGACCAGTATAAGCTCCATGCGCACTGGACATGCCAAAAACAACTGAAAATCAATCCTTCATTATCAATGTCAAAAAGAAAAAGAATTAGAGAGCATATGGATTAATTATCAATGTCAAAATGTAAATATCAAAAGTAAGGGGAATAAATAGCAGCATATAAAATGACATTAATGACTAACGTGCTTCTATCTCCTTCGCTGAAATGTGCATTCACTGCTGCATTGAGATCACCCCCATGCTCCTAGTTGCAAAGAAAATAAGAAAATTAGAGACACAATGACTAATTCAAGTAATCAATATGATCAAAACCACAGCTTCATGATGAAGGAAAAGACTTGTAGTCGAGTAATACTGAAGCCAACTTATAAAAATAGAAAATTTACAGCTTCTTCGTGGCTGGTAACAACAAAAGCCCTATAAAATTCTACAAACTTATATCTATACAGTACAACCAAGAACTAATGATTTCTAGAACAAACCAATTTCCGCAATATATGACAGATTAGCTGCTGAATACCTTAGTCTTAGCAATTCAAAAATAACAGTTAATAGAGTCCAAAATTTTGCTTTCAAATGTTCAAGCTACACAACCACAATCAAGATCCCTCTTTCCACACTATCCACTCAATTTATAGACAAAAATAACCTCAATCGTGGAGTTGTAGCTACCATATCAGCTACACTATATCAGAACATAAATTATGAGTCCAAACTCCAAGTCATAAGACATATTGACCAAAACCAACTTCATCAAAATAGTCCAATTATCACTCTAATCTACAGAAGAAGAATTTCAAATCAGCTCCAATCAGGGATATCCACTTAAAGTAAAAAAAATAACAAACTTTAATAACAAATGCTAATTCGAACCGAAACCCTACTCACTAAAAAACTACCAATCAAAATCCAAATTCAGAATTCCTATCAAACCCATTTTAAAAATCAAACCAAATAACAAATTGAAAAAAAAAGAAACTTTTTTCCGAAAAAGAAAATCACCTCCAGCTTCCTCAAGGCAGAAGCTTCATCGACGCCCGTGATGCTCATGAAGGTCTCAATTGCTTCTTGATTGGGTCTAGCCATTTTTTCTATTCCTTTTTTTTTTACTTGGAAAAAGAATTTAGAGGGTTTTTTGGTTTATTTAATCAATTATAAGGGGTTGGTAATGTTGAAGGAGCAGAAAATAGAGAGAGATATATCTGTGATTCTCTATGGTTTTGTATTTATAGGGTGTGGATTTGATTAGGGAGTGTTTGGTATTGGAACTTCTCCAAGATTCTACGCTTTCTTTTTTTGTTTGGAGGGAATTGGAGTTGTGTCGTGTCGTTTTGGACGAAAAACATGCGACTTGGTTAGTCTATTGCGTTGGTGTCGTGTCGTTTTGGACGAACAATATGTGACTTGGTGGGTAGGTCGAGTTGAGGCTTTGCTTGGGTCTCTTGTTTGATAAAGTTCTGGCTTATTTTGATTCAAATTTTAAATAAGAGGTTTTTTTTCTTTCAAATGAGCAATTTCATACTTTATTATTCAGCAATATTAATTTTAAGAACTAAAACAAACAGCAATATACAGAGATTTATATGATAACTAGTTTTGTAGATACGTGTGTTACATGTTATTTTTATAAATATTTTAAAATATAAAACATGGCCTAATAGTCTTAAAATTTAAAATTAGTTAAGAAGAAAAAAGTGTGCAAATTTTTTTCCACATCTTCACATTTATAAGTGTTATAATTATAATTACGATGAAAGAGAAGATCACATTATTTTTTTTGAAATATATATATATTTTTATTGCAAAAAAATGATGTATACAACTGTAAAACAAACAAAATAACTCTATATATTTCACCTATACATTTTATCTCAGTAAAATCAAAACCCTCTTATATGTCAATTCTCCAACCGAGTTCATGACTCAGCTCGTGACCTGGGAGATTGGAAAGCCAAAATACTGAGCATTTCTACCTGATGAACACCATAACCAACCACCAAACTTCAGTAAATCACCTATAGTTCCAGCCACATATTAGCATCAGAAATTCTGTCCCTAAAATTATTCACAATTCTCCGAATAACTCTTATTATGGCACAAGGTTTCATGTTTAAAAACAACACAATTCCTCTGCATCCAAATCCAATAGATCACATTGGTAGAAACTAAAACCTGCAAACAAAGGTTAGAAACAAAAATTGAAATGCAAATGAACAGAGAAGAGAGATTGAGAGAAAGGAATGTTTAGAATAGTGAATAGAGGAATATTCATGGTAAAGATTTGAAGGGACTTTGCGAAAGATCATCTCCATGTTAACTCTGCTCTTTAAATTTCCTTTCTTTGAGAAGCCAACACATCTGATCGACAAATGTTGCAATTCTCCAAATTTTGGTTTGGAAAGATGACGACACTGCAATATCTATAAAATAACTGCTTCATCTCTTTCCAATTTCTGAACCCTTTTGTTTTTGTAGAAGAAGATATAACAATTCGCACTTCACAAAATAAGTTTGGGATAGAATTATGGCCAAGACAGAACACAAAATTTGGGATCTTCAATGCATTCAACAATGGCTAATCAGAGGGTGAAGAAAACAAATAAAAGCAAAAATGAGGACAGTGAAGAAGTCTGCGTTTATGGATTGGGGAGAACAATCGTTGTGGAGGATTAGGAAGATCACCGCGAAATCAAGTTTGGCACCGGATGATCAGCAGTCAGAGTCATAGGTCGTAAGGTTTTAAAGAACGATCTGTGGTTCTTAGCCAGTTATGAATTGTTTGGTCTGTTGAGACCGTTATGTTTTTTGAAACGAAATAAAATTCCGTTAATCATCAACGATGGAATACAAACTCTAATGAAAAAAACCTGACATGGTTATGATTGGTCTTACTCCCAACTGTTATATTGGAATAGCGTCATAAAATGTCTTTTCTACACGCTTCTGAAATGCACTTGAATCATAATGAAATACAAACTTCTGACAAGAGAAGCCTAGACATACTAACACAGTAACAAAAACAATCTAAAACCTAAGAAAATAACTTCAAGTATTTACCCAAGAGCATCGAACATAACATATAAAAGTATATACAATGGCTGGTAGAGGTCATCAATCAGAAATGCCAAACTCATACCCCTAGACGAAGAGAGGCAACAGTGGAGACTGTGACAAGGACAATAGGGAGGAGGAGGAGGTTGAGTATTCAGATTTTTAATAGGAGCAAAGATCTCTATTGAATAGATTTTTATTTGTTGAAATAGTCGCGTTTCAGAAGTTGTATTTAACTAGTTTTGCCATGTATGTGCATTGCTAAATGTTTTATTGATTAGTTTCAAAAAAAATGTTTTATTGAATTATTAATTTATTCTTGATGAGTCATGTTTCTCATATTCACCAATAAGCAAGTTTGTTACATATCGTATAAATAGAAAAAGTAACACATTATTTTAGTAGTAAATTGTACTATGCCCTTAAAATCTATTTTGTTGTCCAGTTTTTGAAATTTACCTAAGTACAATGGGTCGGTGCATACAAATAGGCTACAAAACAAAACGCAATTTTACAAATGCAATAATATCTAAAAAAACATGCCAAAATGAAAATACGGTATAAAATATTCAAAAATAACACAGTTTGATCACGTGTTGACCATGCGTCAGAAAGTTGACCGCATTTTGATCACGTTCTTTAAGCAAGTGAGAACAAATACACCTTGAGTACAACTAGTGTTATTGAATGCTTTGTTGACTAGTTAATATCGAGTACACGTGGAGAACAACACGAATACAAACTAGTGTTAATAAAGACTCTTTTGACCAATAAAGATCGAATACATGTAGAGAACAACACGAGTGCAACTAGTATAACAATAAAAATGAAACTCTTTTGACTAGTATAACCGAGTATATGTGGAATACAACATGAGTATAAACAACAAAGAGAACATACATACACAACAAAAACTAAAAAAATTGAGTACTACAAAACTAAAAGTTTAATGTTTTCTTTATTATTCGAGTACAACACGAGTACAACTCGACTACAGACTAGTGTTAATGAAGGCTCTGTTGACTACTAAAGACCAAGTACATGTGGAGAATAAACTGGGTACAAACTATTATTAATTAAGGCTCTTTTGACCAGTAAAAATTAAGTACATATGAAGAACAATATGAGTACAACTAATATAACAAAAAGAGAACAAAAATACAACAAAAAATCAACAAAATTGAGTACAAAACCAAACGTGCTCCCACAACGTCCCCCACACTGTCGACACACTCTCCATTAAAAAACGTTGTTGCTCTCTCTCACTCTCTCACACACACATCGTCCCAACCGTTGCACCTATGTCTCTCTCTCCACATCGCAAAACCTCGTCTCTCGCTCTTTCTTTCTCTCTGTTTCTGTGCATCGACGCACCATTCTCTCTCGTTCTGTTCAACAAAACGACAGATCTAAAGGAAGACGCAATGACGAAATGGCAGAGGAAAATCGATCGAGGAGAAAGAAAGGGAAAGATCGAGAGAAAACAAAGGCAGCAAAGGTGAGGAAAAAGGAAGCGATGAGAGAGAAAGAAGAGAAGGGGCAGAGGAGGAGAGAAGATTGAGAAGAAAAGGGCGACAAACATGTTAGTTATAGAAGAGAGAAAGAGAGGATGAAAAGAGAGCGTGAATGAGGAGAGAGAAATTAAAAAATAGAAAAAAAATATATATATATATATATATATGAATGTGGTATTATAGAAAGTGAAAATAGAATCCGTATAAAACAGTGAATAATGTCTCTTAGGTTGTAAATGTAAAATGTGAAAGATAAAAAATGATAGTAGGTGTAATTTTCTCATTACAATTTATTGAAATTTGTAAAACAAAGTTATTTAAAAAATTATATTAATTTTATTTTTTTTAAAATATGGATTGTATTATTATAAATTGTATAATCTATAGCTGCAGCCTGCATGTAGCTTCGGTTCGGTCCGTCAAGTATTTATGATCGTCGTCTACCATTATAAATACCAAACTAAAAAACTGCACACAACCCGAATTCCGTCACCATCGTCACTTGTCTTCTCCTTGTCATCATCAATCAAAATGGCCGACGCAACCGCTCCTTCCACAACCGCACCTGCTTCATCAAAACCAGCTTCTGTTTATATCGTCTACACAGAGAGGCCTCAGGGAGAGGAGCCGAATCATACCACATTCGTACCCTAGCTGCCGTCCTCGGCAGGTACTTTTTGTTTCGTCAATTAATTGAAATTGTTCATTTTTTGTTTCTTTTTGTTGTTTGTTTGACTGTAATTACGGATTGCTGATTGGTTGTGTATTTTTTTTTGTGAGTGTGTGAAGTGAGGAGGCTGCGAGGGAGGCTTTGGTTTACAGCTACAGGACTGCTGCTAGCGGGTTTTCGGCCAAGCTCACGCCGGAGCAGGTGGAAGAGATTTCGAGTAAGGGTTTTGCCTGATTGTAGTACTAGTCTTTACTTTTTCATTGAATTGTTTTGTTTGGTAATATTTTAGTTTGATTTTTTTTACACATTTTAGTTGAATTGAGCATGTTTGCCGTCGTGATCAATGGCATTTGAGAGTAGGAAAATGGAATTAGAGCTAAACAGATTATTGATTCATTTTTTGTGGAGTGATAGCCGTTAAGTGTAGATATTTGGTTAAGGTAGTCGAATGATCCGTAACCAATTTTGATTAGAATGAAAAGATATCTGATGGAGAAACAGAAGAAAAAGGAATTGGATGGATCTTAGTCTGGGGTGTTACATATTCTTATCCACAGTCAAAGGAGGTTATGTCCGTCTGACATTATTGAGACCCTGTAAAATGGAGCTTTCTTCAATTCTTCTTAATCAGTTATTTTGAGCTCCTGTTTGTAATTTAAGTGGTGGAGTTGTAATAGAGCATCTTTTCACAGATTGATGGGAATGAAAAGGTGAAAAGCTACAGTAAGATGGTTTGGCCATTACATTGTATGTGTTTTGTTGAAAAAAACAGTATAATGTTTTGTGGTTGTCTAGAGTTAACCTGGAAAGTTAAATTCTAGAAGATAGACTTTTTGAGCATAGAAATATGTGACTTCTAGTTTTCAGTTCATTGAAAGAGGAATTTTATTTACCTATTTAGAATTTATAACCACAATTTTGGATTTCCACTCATGTTCCAACTTAGCCGATTGAAGTAACAAATTCGTTATCTTTTACTAGTCTGGTTATAGTTTTCATTGTTTTCTGCCCATAAATTCCTTTTTTCCCTACTCTGTTGATCCTTTGGCTTCCAGATCATTATTTGCTTTATGACTGAAGCAGATAGAAGATTGATGTTGCAGGTACTTTTTTTTGTAACCATGGGCTGTTTTTAATCTCTTGATCGTAGCTTAGGCCACAGAATTGTTTAAAAATCTCATGTTCATTCACAAAAATATTCAAATGCTTTTTGATACTGCTCTTGACCACTGCTACAAAATATTGAAACAGTATGTGGACTTGTTTCTGTTTTAGAAGAAAACGTGAAGGGTAATTTTGTTTTCATCCAATAGATTATTGGATGTCTGTCAAGTCCTGATACCATTCTCTGTTTTTCACTAGATTATTCAAACAAATTTTTGACTTCATTTAATCGCTCTTCTATTTTTATTTTTTTTGCTTATTATATGTTTTACATTGCAGAGCAACCAGGTTTTCTTCAGGTTGTCCCCAGTAGAAAACTTCAACTGAGACCTGGACGACCAGGGAAAGTGCTAAAAAACATGTGAAATTATATATGTATACTATCCTACTTGCAAGTAAATTTTTTTTTTTAAAAAAAAGCTTATGTGCACAAGCAAGTTTGTCATAGATCGTCTGTTCTATTTAGTAATTATTGTGATAAAAAATTGAGATGTATAAATAATAAATGACTAAGTTTTTCATGTATAAATAACACATGACTAAGTTTTTTATGTATTTTTTTAATCTATTATGGTGTATACAAGCTTTTTGTTCGGTTTGGTTAAGTTTTAAGAGATGGAAACGTATCATGTTTTTATAAATTTATTTTTATTTTTATATTTATTCAAACATGGCAGAATTTCAAAAGAAAACCGCTCCCAAGGAATTTTTTTATTTTACAATTTGGTTAAATTTAATCAATAAATTTGATTTGTCATTGTTCTTTTCTGCGTAAAGAAATGTAAGCATGCGTACGTGTATATATATATATATATACACACACACACACACACATCGAGTTACTTCTTTAGAAGTAAAAATGCCATCTCATAAACTGAGATAGCTCGCCCTTTTTTGAAACATATTTTGTATGGTAAAACTGAATCTATAATTCGATATTCACATATAAAAAAATAAATTGAAATTATGTTGTGTTTAGAAAAAGCTGCATTATAGGTTCATGAGCAGGTACATTAAAGTAGTAATTTTCTCTAGCACTACCAATAGAAAAGAATCTACAGATAAAGCCAAATGCAGCCTGCAGAGACAACAAAATTATAAGGCGGCAACAAAAGAACACAACATTATCAATTCTAAAACAGGATTCAGCTGAAGCTAGTTTTAGAGGAAGAGAAACATGGAATCCCCTCTAGAAACTTCTCATCAGAGATTAGTTCTTGTGTTACTTGTACCATTCCCAATGCAGGGACATGTTGCACCAATCATGAAACTAGGCCACCGACTCGCTGGTTGTGGTAGCATGGTCACTCTTTTGGTTACAGAGTTCATACATAGGCAGATGGATTTGGCCGCAATGTCCAGGTCAGATAATAAAGATGAGGAAAAACTTGTTAATATAGTTGCTGTTCCTGATGGATTGCCACCTGAAGATGATCGACAGGACCGAACCAGGTTAGTTCTGAGTATTCATGAAGTTATGCCCGGTTACTTGGAGGATTTGATTAAGAAGGCTGATAATAGTGAAGATGGAATGGGGAAGTTTACCTGTGTTGTTGCTGATTTTGTGTTTGGATGGGCTCTAAAGGTAGCAGCCATGATGGGACTCAAGCAGGCCTCCTTTTTTGTTTCTTCACCAGGAACTTTGGGTACAATCCTCCTAATTCCAAAGCTTATTGAGGCCGACATTATTGATCCTGACGACGGTAAGCCTATTTTTTTCTCTTCCTGTAAATTGA
>CAODLS011843624.1:0-12100 GCA_948243855.1 Flueggea neowawraea | reverse complement strand
ATCAATTCAAGCTAGAGATCAAAGTTCAACCTTCAATTTCAAATACTCAACTCTAGCATAGAGCTTCATTGTTTGTAAACCAATTGTATACACTTTGAGAGTGTGAGTTAGGTTTGTTGTAAGCCTATAGAAAACAACATTATAGAGGTTTGTTGTGAACCTAAGTATAAAACAACATTGAGTGAGATTTATTATGAACCTATAGAAAACAACATTATGAGGCCTTGGAGGTGTTGAGCCTGAATCAAACTCGTGTATTGGCCTTGTTGGATTGAGCCGCAATCAATCATTGATAATGAAAAATCTAAGTGAGACTTAGGTAGTGGTGTACGCAAGGTTGGCCGAACCACTATAAAATCTTTGTGTCGATTTCGCTCTTACTTTTCAAGTCGCTTCCAATCATACAAAAGCTCATACCAAAATTCTCCAATAGTGGGGATGAACTCCACAAGGAGATGTTGTACCTCACGAAGAGATGAATTCCACGGGGAGATGGTGAAATCCATGAGGAGATGTTGGACCTCACGAGGAGATGAACTCCACGGGTAAATGGCGATGTGGGGTGAACTCCACGAGAAGATAGTGAACTTCACGAAGTGGAGTGGATGACAAACTTTACGAGATTGAGTGGATGATTGAAATCAGCTTGGTGAAGATGGTGATCTTCATGAAGTGGAGTTGAAATGACCGTCTTCCCGAGGAATTCCACTCGAGAGTTGGTGAACTCCACAACGAGATGTTGAACCTCCCAAGGAGGTGAACTCCACGGGGAGATGGCGAACTCCACTAGGAAATGTTAAACTTCCTGATAAGATGACGAACTCCACTAGGAAATGTTGAATCTCCTGAAGAGGTGAACTCCATGGAGAGAAGATGATGTTCATGAAGGGGAGTTGAAATGAAAAAAATTCCTGAGGAACTCCACTCAACGAGTTGGTGAACTCCATGAGGAAATGTTGAACTTCTCGAAGAGATGAACTCCACGAGGAGATAACGAACTCCATAATGCAGAGTTGAGATGCTGAACCTCCCGACGAGGTGAACTCCATGAGAAAATAGCAAACTCCGCGAGGTGGGGTCGAGATACTGAACCTCCTGAGGAGGTGAACTTCGCAAGGCGAGTCGGTGAGCTCCACGAATTGGTGAACTCTGCAAGGTGAGTTGGTGATGATGGATTAGGCGAGTTTGTAAGCTTGGCGAGATGAGTCAGTAAACTCTGCCAGTACGAACCACGAGCCATGATCTATGAGCCACGATCCATGAAACCATGAGCCTCGAGCCACAATCCACCAAAGTGCAGCTCCTAAACACCCATTTGGTAGAGGGGTTGAAGTCCTCCAAGGTGCAGCTCCTGAACGCCCACTCGGGAATAGAGGTGAAGTCCTTTAAGGTGCGGCTCCTGAACGCCCACTAGGGAATGGGGGTGAAGTCCTCCAAGGTGCAGCTCCTGAACGCCCATTCGATAATGGGGATGAAGTCCTCAGTAAAATGGCTCGTCGACTGGTCCACTCCACGAACTCATTGTCATCTGGTGTCACGAGCGGCCCATTGTTTGGTATCTCGAATGGTGTGTAAACTCTCGAGCACGTTGAACCTCAAACAACAAGTAGACTCTCGAGCACCTCGAACCTCGAACAACGTGTCAACTCTTGAACACCTCAAACCTCGAACAATGTGTCAGCCCTCAAACACCTCAAACGACGAGCCATCTCTCAGAGTGGCCTACAAATAAATAGAGAAAGAAAAGAAATTCGAGTTGAAAAAAAAAGAAACAATAACAGAAAAACACCAAAACAAGGCACGAGATACAAAGTCACTTAGTCCAAAAACGACATGCAACAGGCGAGTTATGCAGGTGTTGGTAGGCATGCACAAACGCGTTGTCGTAGGGAATCAAGTGCACTCAGTCGTCTGTCTCAAGCTTTGAACGGCGAGTCGTTCGTTATGGTTTGAAACAATCCAGCGTCTCCTCCAACCAGCGATACGTTGTTCCATTCTCACCCATCAGATCTTGTAAATGTCGATCAATTCTCACCTACCAGGTCGCCTATCAGCTTCCACTGTCGCCAGAGGAAACCATTTCGGCAGAAACAACCGTTGCCGCTGCCAGCTCGGCCTAAACAACTCTCGTCACTGTCGGGCGAAGCACTCCATTATGCCCCCGCTGGAGGAAAGAAAAGAAAAATAAAAAAAAATCAAGGAAGGAGAGCGAGACAAACCGCAAGATCAAGAAAGCAAGGAAGCAAGCAAAAGCTTCGGTATGTGAATGAAAAAAAAGCGAAGAACATCTCAAAGGGTTTCAACAGATTTGGTAAAAAAATCAACATTCAAAATAGGAAAGAAATCAATCCTGGAAGGAGGGAATCAAATCTGAAATCAGACCCACACTAATCAAGGAATCGAATTTAAGAAGGAAGGAAGACAAATTAGGAAGGGTAGGTTTGAAATCAAAACTAGAAATGGAAAAAATTGCTTCTGGAGGGAAAGAGACGAGTCGACGATTGCCAACTTAGAAAATTACAAGCTCAGTCCTTGCATTCTCAAAAAGTAGGAAAAACCCCCTAGCAAATAAAAATGATTCGGATGAAGCCTTCACTATGGATTCGTAATAAGCTCGGCCCACCTACGCAAGAAAAAATATATATACTCTTATTTTCAAGAAAATCGAAAAAAGAGTGGGGAGCAATTGATGTGGTATGAACAAAAATGCTCATTAAATATATTTAGTGGGAAATTGTATCAGAAACATTACTATTCATCATAAAGGAAAAACGTTATTACACATTGGTGTCTACTCATGAATGATCACTTTATAAATAGTCGAGAGGAATAACTTGTTGAGGTATGCTATACTCTCCATACATACCAATTCTCTACTGAATTGATACTGACTTGAGCGTTGGAGGTTTCCCGGAGAGCATCCCGATCTCACCATTTCTTGTATTTTCAGGTCTCGAGACGACGTTTACGATTATCGAGTATTCAAGTTCTTCGAGTTTTATAATTATTGTTGTTATTTTTCAAGGCAACAATAATACGTTATCAATTGCTTAATGTCATTTGCGTTATCATGTGATTTCAACTATGGGCATCACAAAATACTCCTCATTAAAAATAAATTGATTTATGTAATCCAATATTGAATTGAGTTTTTTTTTTATGAATTGAATTGAGTTAAACGTGAAGAAAAAGGATTTAAATAGAAAAAAGATAATATATTTTAATTGACTTTTTATTGTTATGAGTTTGATTGAAATTATGGCATTAGATATAAATTGTTGCATTATTTAAAATTATTATCAATTTAAATTGATTATTATTACTTAAAAAAATCAACTCCGATCATTTTCAAAACAGAAATCTATTCTTAATATATTCATAAAGTTGCAGGGGTGTTATACTAGTTAAATATTAATAATGCAACTATCACATGATCAAGTTCAATAAAGATTTAATAATATGCAGCGATCATATGATGAAGTTCAATAAAGGTTTTATTGGGCACCACATGAAAAGGATACTGATTTTGTTTAGGCAGCAGTGCCAACACCTACAAGTTGCATGGAATAAAGGGAAACCAAGAGTGACGATAGTTTGATGGATGAGAGGCTTTGTGAAGGTGGCATCATCATCTTTTTGATGTCAGGACAGCTAATGACTATATAACGACGTCGTTGTTAATCTCATCTTAGTTCATGTCTTCTTTTTGTGGATTATGACCTACCCTTTGTCCCTATTGACCAAGAAATTAATTCTAAAAACGCTTGGAACCGTTGCCTTCCCATAGTCCAAACACAAAAATCTGCATTCTGTAGATTTCTTTAACGATGTAATAACTCTCTCAGTTCGACTACCTTTATAAAGGTTGGTTATGTGTCGGTGTTCGAGTCAATTTTAAGAAATAGAATGTGAAAGTGTGGTAGAAACTTTGGGTGTGAGGTTGGTTTGATCGAGCAAGCTTTGCAGTTTAAAAAGCGCCAAAAAAGTCCATTTCTCCTCTTGCTAGTTGTGCCGGCTTACCAATGATCCTAGAAGTAGAATGCTTACATGTCCAGAATTCAATTTTAGAGATGGAGAGCCGGACCGTAATTAAGTGCATATGCGTGCATGTAATTTACAGGATTTTCACTAGTAATCGTCCTATTTATTTTCTTGATTAATCACTACAAACGCTCTGTCTAACCCTAGAAACATCTTTCTAGGCTCATACTCCAACCTCTCTTATATGTTTCCTACGCTTAAAACAAACTTTCTACACTCTCAATGTGTTTACAAAATGATTACAAAGTGTAAGAAGAAAATTTTACAAGTGTTTGGATAGAAAATGAAGCTCTATCTCTCTTGAAGAAAATTGCAAATAAATAAAAGTGTCTGCAGAATATTGTGGATATTTACTGCAGTAAAAAAATACAGAATGGAGACAAACAAAATTAGCTGCAAAATAAAAAATTTCGTCGTAAAAGCTGCCTTACGACAAAAATTTGGTGGCAAATATATCCATCTCAATTTTTTTTCCAACAAAATTAGTCACAAAACTGTTACGAGTCAAAATTTTGCGCCATTGTAACGAGGAAACAATCGTTGCAACTTAGTGACAAATGTTGTCACAAAACTTTGCGATGGACAAAATTCTGTCGCAAGACTTTGTGACAAATTTGGTCACTAAATGATATTGACTTTGTTGAGAAAGTAGCGACGAAATTGACTCTGGTCGTAAAATTTGCGATAGAATTCTCGCAACACTTGGCTCTTGTTTAGTTTGATAGCTTAATTACAGGGAACTTAACTTCAAAAGATTTGTACTAGCTAGTATGAAAATTTATTACTAATAGAATTATATATATATTTTTTTTTTAATGTTTGGTTCCTTATATTAATTCTATGGAATTTTTGCAACTGACTATTTAGTCGAGATTTATATTCTCAAAAATAGTTTACAAAATACAATAATGGTCTTATCACTAAAATATTAAATTGAATTAATTAATAAAAATGGACTTACCTTATTAGACCACGTGACATGCGTGAACGAATTACATCATGTCATGTTCTTGTTAGTTCTAGCACGTCAGAACACAATAGAGGCATCCATTGTTGGTCCATGTAACCCAATGCACCGCCTTCTTGGTGGTTTCCAGTGGCTGGTTTCTGATCATCCAGGTTTTTAGGCTTTTGCGCTCATTGGTGGGTCAAAATAATGAAATTACAACCTTTTATTTAGCCAATGTTGACACCCTATTCTCTCCCCATTCAAAAATGGATTCCAAATAAATAAATCACTATACAAAACATATTGTAAACAACATTTAGGTTATGAAACTGACACGTTACACGTATATACGATCATATTCAATAAATACTAATATAATGCTCTAATATCAATGAAGGTATTCTAATAAATAGATATTTTTGACAAACAAACATAATGGGCATGAAGAATTGATCTTGTGATCTCAGTGTAAGAATTCAAGAACATGATTTAATTTATACGCTAGGCAAGCAACTCATTATCGATAGCGACAGATATGCAAGATTGATTCGCAAGCACCCCATTAGATTGATTCGCAAGCACCCCATTAGACTGATTCGTAATCGAGGTTAATGTAGGATTGGTGTGAGAGGAAGAAGAAAAAGTCTCTTTTATTCTATGGCCGGCAGCGCACCCTCTAGAGAGGTGTGTTTTTCTTTTACCGATCTCATAGAGTTTTGTTTTGAGTTTCGATTAAAAGTTCTACTTATATAGGTGTAAGTAACTGATATGTTCTCTCCTACTCAAATATACGGAGCCGTTTATACCCTATTTATAATTAGGAATTTTAATCCTAATTTTGTTAGGCTCACACTAGATACATATATCTAGCTTTATTCGGGTTCATCTCCAAAATTTACCTGCTTTGTCTTGTGCTTTTCTTGGGGTTACGTCTCTCTTACCATAGGACTTGGATATATATTAATAAATTGCAGAAGAAAAGAAGGAAGAGCAAGAACGATAACCATTTGCGGGGATTTGTCGGAGCCAAGGAGTCCCACATTCCGCTTCCCAAAATCAATTAACTGCTCATCTGGACAAGTGGCACCCAATTATAAATTCCAACAATCAAACTGCCTTCTTAGTAGTGATGGGCACTTCGGTCCAGCCCGGCCCGGAACAAGGGCCGGACTGGACCATTAATATCTGGCCCGCCTAAATTGTCAAGAAAAAAAAGCTGAGTTTAGGCTTATGGTTTGGTCATGCGGCTGCCCTAGTCCAAATATTTATTATATTTTATATTATATATATATAATATATAGTATATTAATATTATTTTGATGTATTATGTATTATAAATTAGTAAAAATAATGTTATTATAAATTTAAGAGTTATTTAATATTTATTAAAGTTTAATTTATATAATAAAGTATATATTAAATTATATTTTGATTAAAAAATACATAAATATAATTTAAAAAAAATAGTCCAGTGGGTCTGCCCTGCTCGACCAGCCCTTTTTGAATGGGCGGCCCAACCCATGCCCAACACTACTTCTTAGGATCTCCGTGTAGCATTTATTTTTCTATTCTCTTCTCTTTCATGATTAAGCTCACGTCATTTTATTGTATTATTTCCAAAAGAACAATAAAATAATTTTGTCTATTCTACAAATTTAAAATATTTTAATATTATTTTGGAAATTTTTAAAAATAATATTCTCCTTATTATTCCTCTTTAGAATACCCTAAAAAAACCTCACCTTTTTAAATAAATTTTATTTTTGTTCTGTTTTTTCATTTTTATCTCTAATTAATGAGCAAAAACTTTTAATATTTAACATAATTTTAACTATATTTATTATATTAGTAAAGATAAGAAAATAAAAATAAAAGTCGTATCTTTTTTATTATTTTCTTAATTTTTGTGTAAAAAAATGATAATTTTTTGGGACAAAAAGAGTATATATTTGCCTTTTTTGTTGAATATTCTCGAAAATTAAAAAAAAAGAGAGAAAATGTAGAGTATACACTTGGCAAAATTCTTTCACCGTTGTGTGCCAATATTAAAGATCGTATCCCGTCGGATTGGCGTCTCCGACGCGGAGTTGTTTATTCCGCCAGCACAATGTGGACTTCGGGGACATGTAACGATTGACACGTATTAGTTGTGGACCTTTCCGTCTTCTAATTCAAACAGGACACATGACATATGCTATTTTAGTTGACAAATCTGGGGAGCAATCTAGGACCTATTGCTAAACATGGCATGTCTTGTAGTAATTGACTAATGTATTGTATGGTATCACCAAAAGTAATTAAGAAAGCCCTAAGACACTGCTCTTTTCTCTTTTGGGAAATAAAACCAGAAATCAATTTCATTGATAAGAAATGATTAGATATAAATCAATACAAAATCAATGATCTTATCAAAAGCCACTTGATTGACAAATCCATGATATTTTGTATAACATTCACACCATATATCGTCATTATAGGAAGTACAACAATATCGTTAACGACGCAGTGTATATTGTTATCTTACAAAGACAATTGTACAACGAGATTATCTGATGAGGATGTGTTCTGCCATAACAAAACAAGTTTTAGATCGTTAAAATAAATGAAGATACTTACCTCTTGGGAGGTGGTCCAACGGTAGAGGTGTTGTCCTGTGTGACTCGGTTCGAGACACACCAACGTCTACCTAAAGTTGCTCCGAATATTCCCGCAGGTATAATCCTCCGCTAGACTCTTAACAGGTGTCGTGGTGAGTTTCCTTGACTATTACCAAGCAAAACAATATTCTACGACGGGAAGTGTCTGTTTGCATGGTTATGCCCAGCAGAAGTACGTCACTACGGTAGCCTCCGAATGTCTTTTTTGCTGACAAAAAAATGAATACACTTGTGATTTACCAAAAAAAAGGTTATCGTAGAGTTTTTATTACGATGATTCTGAGTAATCTGTAATAATTAAGAAATACCCTATTCTTCAATAATTCAAAATGTCACACAAGCAGAACAATATGGCGTTTTGAAAATAATAAAAAGGTTTCTGCTCATAGTAACACGAATTTTGCAACTGTAAATTTGCAGGCCCCTCATCTTGCCGGTTGGTGTTGTGAAGGGTTGGGTTGGTTCCACGCCAAACCATTTTAGGTATATCGTCATTTGCCAATCCACATGACACAGGTATTCACAATAACAATGTACACCAAAATCTTTGTTGAAAGTTTCTAATTTGACGCATCTGACCAGCTAATTTACATATATAATTCTACTTCTAATTAGGACTAACTAAATATTTTTGCCGAGAATTTTTTTTGATAAGTACTGTCGAGAATTTTTGAGAGACTATTTGTGTTACTCTCATAGATATTAAATTTACTTTTAGTTTAAAAAACAATTTTCTGCTTTCTATCTCTTTTTTTCTATTTTCTAAAAATTTAAATATTTAAAAATTATGTTCGCTAATAAAAAAAATTTTGAACAAAATTTTCATTTTTCGATCTTTATTTTCTAGAAAACAATGAGTTTTTTTTCAAATAAACAGTCGTGAGAATCTTCTATTTTTCTTTTTTTTCAAAAAAAAAAGAGAAAGAAATGGACACCAAATATTTGTCATCTGAAATTAAAAATACACATAAGTAATAGACAAAAGAATAATCATAATATGTTTGCTAAAAAGATATCATAATATATTATAAACATTTTCGAATTTTAAATAAAAAATAGAATACAACTCTACGTGGGGAGCTGATTTACTTTAATGAAAAATATCAACTAATAATGTCTACATGATTGAAATTGAAATTTAGAAGCAACTAGAAGACACTCATGGAGTGATTTGGAATATTGTAATTGCCTGGTATCCTTTGGATAATCAAACAACAAGAAAACAAAATAAACCGAATTTTCTTTATCCCAAATTAATTAAATTTAATTAACATAGTTAAGCTAATCTAAGATTCTTCGTTCGCAATAAAAAATACATAATGAAAAACTGTTTCTTCTAGTTGGCTAACAAACACAAAATTGATTAATTAATTAGACTGTCGTGTTTGTTAGCTGTAGATTGAGAGGCAAATTGAAGTGATAAATTCAGTATTGTGGTTTTTGATTTTGGTATATTAAGAGTATCATATAACAAATATAAGGTTTCGGTATATTGAGAGTAATACATAACAAATATGTAGATTATATAGTAAATAAATAGAGAGCGATGCATTTTTAAGAGTTATAATTCGTGAAATATGCAATTTGTTGAACTAATATATAAAAACAAATGCCTCTAACTTGTTTGGGAATGAAGCATCTTTTGTATTTTGTACAATAAGAATAAATGATACAAATTTCGATAATACTAATTACTATTTACTCTCCCAAGCAAAGTCCTGAAAAACCCTAAAAAGTAAAGAAAGTAACACATGCATACTTCATATTGTAACATCAAAAATATGTTATCCTTTTACTTTTTATTACCGTTGCAATCTATTAAATTTATTAATATACTATTTATTTTTGTAATTTACTTGTTAATATGCTTAACATGTTAATTCTAAATGACATAGATTTAAACCATAGAAATAGTGTATTCAAGTAGTCATTGACTCTTTGTACAAACTTTGGTCTTTGTCTGTCAAAAAAAAACTTTGTGGTTTTTGTTAAAAGTAATTTGCAAGTGTATAAAGGCATTATGTTCCTATAAATTCTCTCTATTGTTCATTATATAATTTATTTTTACAATCTATTTATGAGCTTGTTTGGAAGAGTATAAGATATAGTATATTTGATATGTTTTGTAATTATTGGTGATGAGTGAATAATTGTAAAAAAAGTAGAAAAATAACACATTTTTTTATAAAATTAATTATATAAAATATATTATATGCTATCTAAAGTATATTATATATTATTGTTGCCAAAAGAGGCTATAATATTTGAATAAGAAAGTGGAGACTGGAGAGAAAGGATGAGGCCAAAAGTTAGAGGTTTATTTTCTCTGCAGGTTGGTTTTATGAGGCCATCTTCAAGGAACCCCAAATCCTTCATTTGGGGTTCAAAATCTACTCCAACTAAACCCAAATTTGACCCTAAATTTGGGGTAGGTGATCCCTAATTTGGGATCACCTGTTCATGACCCCAAATTAAGAATCATTTTTTTTTAATTTTTTAATATATATATATATATATTGAGTGTTTTAATTGATATTTGGTATTTTAATTTTTTTGTATTAATGCAACTACAATTAGTTTATCTCTACATTAGTATTTTTTATATGTTTAATTAAAAATAGAATAGACAATTAATTAAATTAATGCTCCTATATTCTATTTTCTATGTTGTGTTGTAATTTTATGCATGTCTAGTAAGTTTGCTTTGTTCTTTGATTGTAAAATTTTAATGAAATGTTGTTGTTTCAGTTATGCGGTTAATATTAATGATATATTTACTTTTAATTTTTTTGTGCTAAATTGAAAAAATTATTATTATTATTTAATTTTATTAATTAAATTAACTTAAAATTTTGAAATAAATTTAAATTTTAAATTATAAATATTTTAATTTATGGGTTAAAATATTTAAATATTTTTATATGAAATTAATAAATATAACAAAATATATTTTATTAAATTATTAATAGAAAAAATTAATTTAAAATATCTTTGATGAAATAATAATATTAATAAAAAAATAGGATTGTGTGAGGAATATATGAAGAATATTGTTTTTGGGATAAATTTAAAATTTATTTTTGAAGAGAATTTTATTATAAAAAATTTAAATTTAAAATTTGAGATAAAAATTTGGAGCTGTGGGCCGGAGATGGCCTGTCCAAAGAAGAAGGCTGAGCTTTAAAAGGTTGGAGCGAGTTAGGCGCCAATTGAAACCCGAGAGACACAGACTTGTAAACTCTTTTACAACAAAATTACATTTTTCCATGTATACACAGTTGTTATCAATATTTTCCCCCATCTTATTTCGTTTTAAGAGCTTCATTTTCTCCTCGCAATCGAACTTTCCAAAACCTCACCTCTCTCTCTCTCTCTCTCTCTCTCTCTCTCTCCCCCTCCTTCTCCCTCTCTCTATCCCTCTTCCATTTTCCCATTTCAGAATTTCATTCATAGATTCTGATTTTGAGGGTAAGAGATTATATCCATTTCTTTTTCTTTGAGTCTTGATTGTTCTTCTACTTTGAAGTATTTTGAAGTTCAAAAGAAAGAAAAAAAAGTTTTCTTTATAAGCTTCTTGTTTATGCTTTACTCAAAATCTTTTCTTTACTTTATTTTCTTTAATGGGTTCAATTTGATCCACTTGCTTGTAAGTTGTAACCTACCCTTTTATTTTGAGCTACTACTTGGTGCTTGCTTGTGCTTCAAAGTCATCAAATTCTAGTTGCAGTCCCAAATTCCTCTTACTTTTACGTTTTTCCTTTGAATTATGTTATGGGTCATCAAAAAGCCACCACCCTTTTTTTCATTTTCTTTTTCAGAATGGGCAATAAAGTGGTCATGCTTTACTTGTGATTCCTCTTTTTTGGGTTTTTTTCTTCTTTCTGCATATTAACTCTGCTCTTTAACCCTGCTTTCTTTTTTGCAGATATTACTATTATTTTTGACCCTGTAGTCAACCATTTCATAAAGGGACAAGGTGAAGTAATTAATTGTGGTGATTTTTGTTAAATGTTCCACTTTATTTTCAAAAGGTTTTGGAGAGTTCTAGCGGTAGTTGATTCTGGGTTCTGCTCGTGATAGACCTGCCATTTGGTCCTTTATTGGTTGAGGACATTTAATTGTTCCTCTTTATTTGCTGAGTTGTTGCTAATCATTTCTTCTTTTTGGAAAATTGTTGTTTTTTTGCAGTACGTATCGTCCAAAATTGTTGGATTGACATTTGTTACTTGAGATTGAGATGCGTGCTCTGAATTGGATTTTCTTTTGGTAATCGGTTTTGTGGTGCTTGGATTGGTGTCTGCTGTAAATTTAGGATATGGGATGCATAGTGTCTGCTCCGAAGGATACTGGTGGAAATAGGAGGAGGCCAGGGATCATAGGAGAGGTTTCTGTCTATGTACCTGGTTTCCGGATACCTAGACCCGTCGATTTTTCTCAGTCGCTTGGTGAACAT
>CAODLS011843612.1:0-23384 GCA_948243855.1 Flueggea neowawraea | reverse complement strand
TCGCCTCTACGTGGCCAAGAAAAACCCCTAAACCATCGAACTATAGCTCAACTCCAGACCCCATCAGAAGCTGCCATTTAGACACTGCAGGACGTCTCTCCACAGAGATATGAGCGAAGCTACCCACTGACTTGCTAGGATGGTATGATATGGTGCAATCATAATCCTTTAACAGCTCTAGCCAACGTCTTTGTCTCAGATTCAGGTCTGGCTGCCTGAATATGTACTTGAGACTCTTATGATTCGTGAAGATCTCAAAATTCTCTCCGTACAGATAATGCCTTCAAATCTTGAGTGCGAACACTACTGCCGCTAACTCCAAGTCATGTGTCGGGTAGTTCTGTTCATGCCTCTTAAGTTATCTTGATGCATATGCTATTACTTTACCATGTTGCATCAATAAACAACCTAGGGCAACCCTCGATGCATCGAAATACACCGTAAAACCTCCAGAACCTGACTATAATACCAATACTGGTACACTCATCAAACACTTCTTCAATTTCTGAAACTCGTCCTCACACCTATCAGGCCATACAAATTTAACTCCCTTTTGTGTCAACCGTGTCATAGGAGCTGCAATCCTCGAGAAATCTTGGATAAACCTCCTATAATACCCTACTAAACCTAAGAAACTCAAAATCTCCGTAGCGGTCTTAGGTCTCTCCCAATGGAGTACTACTTCCACTTTCTTAGGATCTACCATAATGCCCTCTCTCGACACTACGTGTCCGAAGAATGCCACTTGTTAAAGCCAAAAATTGTACTTTGAGAATTTAGCATACAACTAATGCTCTCTCAAAGTCTGCAAGACTGAACTCAAGTGGTCCTCTTGCTCCTCCATACTCTTTGAGTATATCAGAATGTCATCGATGAATACAATCACAAACTGATCCAAATACGATCTGAACACTATGTTCATCAAATCCATGAATGCTGCTGGTGCATTGGTCAAACCAAACGACATCACCAAAAATTTGTAGTGTCCATATCTAGTTCGGAACACTGTCTTATGAATGTCCTTACCTCTAATCCTCAGCTAATGATATCCCAACCTCAAGTTGATCTTAGAAAATCACTGCGAACCCTGCAAATAGTCGAATAAATCATCTATCCTCAGAAGTGGATATCAGTTCTTCACCATTACCTTGTTTAGTTGTCAGTAATCGATACACATACAAAGACTCTCATCCTTCTTTTTAACAAACAGCACCGGAGCGCCCCAAGGAGAAATGCTTGGTCGAACAAATCCCTTGTCTAGCAACTCTCTCAACTGCATCTCCAACTCCTTCAGCTCAGCTGGCGCCATCCGATAGGCATACCAGGCTGTACCGCTATAGCAAATTCAATCTCCCAATCAGGCGGAAGTCCTGGTAACTCCTTCGAAAATACATGCGCAAAATCTCGTACCATAGGTACGTCTCCAACCCTCAACTCTGATCCTTCAAACTCAGTAAGAAAAAAAGCCAAATACGCCTCACACCCTTGGCGAATCATCTTCTCTACTCTAACTATTGACACATATCCCCGCATGACACTGTTTCAATTACCCTGATAATAGAACTCAGTTTGATCAGGCGGTCATAAACATACTTTCTTGGCCAATCAATCCAAAGTCACATTCCAGTCAAAAACCAATCCATGCCTAGGATAACATCAAATTCTCCCATGTCTAGCAATATGAGATCGGCCACCAACTCATGTCTCATCAATGGCAACCACACAACCTTAGACCCTTGATTTAGTCAACATCTTGCTACCCAGAGGTGATGAAACCTCTAACAACCTATCCAACTGACACAATACTAACCTAGCATGCTCAACAAAAGGTGGGATGATAAATGAATGAGATGATCTAGTATCAAATAAAACATATGCAGGAGTACCAAATATAGAAAGCGTATTAGTAACTACGACATTGGAGGTCTGAGGCTCCTGACGGGTGAGATGATATACCCGAGCCTACCTTCCTAAAGCACAACTCTGGGCTACCTAACCTTTGACACTGCCCTAACCACCCTAAATTTTGCTCTCGGAGCCTCTACCAGCTCCTTTACCCACACCAGTACTCACTGTACCTGGGCCTCCTGCAATAGACTGTCCTGCCTGAGCCTCAACACCCCATTTCACAGGACACTTTGCTACCTTGTGGCCCGACTGTCTGCAATGGAAACAGTTGTCAGTCGCTCTGTGGCATACCCTCAGGTGCCTCTTATTACAAATCAAATAGGGCGAAACCAAACTCACTGAGCTCTGTCCCTAGCTCTGCCCAGCTAACTGTACTACGTTTTATATTGATGCTTGTACTCTCGAATTTTGATAAATTTATGATGATGATGATGATGCTTTCTTTTTGTCTCTATTGAGTATGATTTTTGTTTATCTTTTTGATCGATGACAAAAAGGAGGAGAAGCTATATTATAATTGATTAAAATCAAATCTTGGTTAAAATTGATATTTGACTAAAAGGGAATTGATTTTAAAATGATGCACAATCTTAGGGGGAGTTAATAAAATCAATAATTGATATAATTATTGATGTTGATGAGCAAACCAAATGAACAAGGCTAAAAACCTTGATTCGATCTTCAAATTCTTATGCATTTATTTAGGGGGAGTTAAGTGTTTTATCATCATCAAAAAGGGGGAGATTGTTGGACCAAGGGTGATCAACATTGAGATTTCTCTAAGTTTTGATGATGAACAAACTGCAGAATTTGACTTGAGGATGATCCACGTACGTGTGTCCAAAGTCACGTACGTGTATGCATGTCACGTACGTTAGATTAATCTAAAGTACGTGAGTTCGACCGTGACCTGAAATAGAAGCAACAGGGTTGATGGAAGAAGTGATCATCATGTACGTTAGACAATATTCACATACGTCAGAGAATGTCACGTACGTGAGAGGTATCAAAAGTACGTGAAAAATGATCAAAATTAAAGCGGGGAAATTGAAGTCTTGAATCACTTGAAGGCATGAAGCCACACGTACGTGTGACATCAGAAGTCACGTATGTCAGACATACAAGACAAGATGAAGATTTCATATCAGAGCATGTTTGTTTGAATTTCACGCGGATCGAGATAAACAGTTGAAGCAATGGTCAAGTGTCTATCGTTCGCGTACACAAGCGTAAAAAGTCACGTACGTCACATTTAACTAAAGTACGTGAGATTGAGTTTCAAGTACGCGAGATGCTCCGGATTGAAAACAGAAGCTACTGGATGGTTCAAACATAGAAGTCACGTACGTTAGTTGTTATTCACATACGTGAACTGGGGATCCGCTATGATCAACGTACGTGAATGTACTTATCACGTACGTGTGATGAACATCAAGTCAGGTAACATAAGTAAGATTTGTGTCATGTACATGAGAAGACTCTGACAGTATATTAAATGCGCCCCATTTTTTGACCACAACGGCTACAATACACCCCACAAAGGTCTGAAATTAAGAGAGAGGTATAAATACATACTTGGGAGCCCAAAAAAAAATAACAAAACATCTGGGCATTGAATTCTTACAACTACCAAGCATCAAAGCATTAAATTTCTCATTTATTGATACAAGTGTATTTGTTCTTCTATTTCATTCTTCATTTGCTTGTATCACTAGCTTATACTTTGTTGGTGAGTGTTTTTGAAAACATCATTTAGAGTGATTGTGAGTGGGATCAAGGGTAGATCCTTAGATTGGTCTTTATTCTTGAACCGAAATCAAGAACCTTATAAGAGTTCTCACTTAGCTAGAAAGTGAAGTTGTAATCTTTGAGAAGATTGATAGTGAAAATCCTAAGTGGTGATACTTAGGTAGTGGATGTAGGCATCAAGTTGACCGAACCACTACAAGTTCTTGGTGTTCTTTCTTTTATCGCACTTATTTTCAAAGAAAATTCAAAGCTTCTATTAACACACTATTAAACCCCCATTGTAGTGTGGTTATTGACTCTACGCGGTCATGGTCTGATCTTGTGTTGTGATAAATGTGTTATTAGAACATTAGATTTCATAACTCTTGTTCGGTTGTGGAGCTTAGATATTCTTAATCGAGCGATACATCTTCGATCGAAATAGATTTTTCGATGTCGTGTGAGCATTTGCATCTGCATTTTCATTTCATACATTCAGTACTGCTACAATACCAATACCAAATTTTGACTTTGTCTAATTTATACATGTTTCAGCTATTTGTTTTTGCCAGCAAGATTAACCACCTGCCAGTGGTGCTTGACTGGATTGTCAGCTTGGACATCAGGTGAGTGCGATGGCAGCTTCAGACACATAGCTTGTGTCTTTAACTCTGAATAGTCTTTGTTGTGTATAAATATAATCTATAATTTGACTAATAATTATTCGGCTAATTAATAATTTGATTTCTATGAAAATTTTGGAATAATATTTCTGCCTTTCTAAAAATAATTAAATTATTATTTTGTTGTAAAAAATAATCCAATTTGCATGTTCGTCTGCTATTATTATTTCAAGTATTTATAATATTCTAATATAGGACACCTAGCTACGGGGTACGTAGTATTTGGTATACTAATGCTCTGTCAAGACCCTAGTTACCAGGGTAAAGGGTGACTGCGTGTCTGGCTAAATACACATATTTTCTGTCTGGTGGCTTAGTCCACATTATTTATTCTATATGTGTCTGGTCCTATTATCTAATCTTGCTATATATATAATATATATAAATTTTTGGTACATATGATATTGTTTGACTGTATGTTGTCTGCTCTGGATGCGAATATTTTGGAAAATATTTTCGGAATATTACTATGTATGTAGAATATATACATACGAGCTAATTTTAAAACAGTTTATGAGAGGTCTAGAGGTGATCTGGAGTATCGTCCCTCAATGAGATTTCTCTGCCAGTTGCAGCAACACTAGTTCCTCCACCTGTCGTACCACCTGTCCCTTAGCACTAGTGTTCGGGGCATTACTGATGTTACTGACATGGTTAGATTTACAAATTTCTCACTAGATGGTCGAGCAACTGTGTGGTGGTAGATTTATGAAACTCTAGGATATATCAGTTGGGTCGAGTTCAAGAATGAACTTATAATGACTGTCATTCCTTGGAGTATCAGGGGTAAGAAGGTGATGAGTTTATTGAGTTCCAACAGTAGCAAGGAAGTTTAGTCACTAAGTATGAAGAGAAGTTTTAAGACGTCAGTAGGTATGCTCCAGAGGATTATCAGAGTGAGAAAGCTTTGGCAAGAAAATTTTTGAAGGGTTTATTAACCCGATTTAGTAGAGTGGTGGCAACCCACGATATGACAACCGTAAGGAATATGGTCGATTCAGCTAGAGGCATATAGACATGGAGGAAAGATGTCCGAGAGAGTCAAAGAGGGCAAAGACCGATGATACTTTTGGAGGCCAGCAAGGTCGTGGCCAGGGTAATCAGTCTGAGTCGAGACACAAACATTCGATAGGGGGTTTAGAGGAAGATTCAGGGTACTCAAAGCTAAAGTGTGGCACAACCAACTAGGCGTTCTAAAGGTCAGAGTTCTGGGAGCATTCTTCCGCCTTATGATACCTTTAGGAGAAGGCACCCCAGGACTTACAACAAGGTAATAAACAATTATTTCTATTACCGATATCCAGGGCTTAGGATAGTAGAGTTTCTTTTGAAGCTTGGTACATGATCTCAATTGGACAATCTATAGTAGGAGGTTCTAGCACTGTTAGCACGGGCACTAACAGGGGTGCAGGTACGTGTTTTGGAGGCAGTGGTTCTTTGGACCATGAGATGGGGCCGCAGGGCGTGGTTAGGCCACACAGAGTGCTGCTACTGGAGGGCAGGCTCGAGTGTATCATCTGACGTTACAGGAGGTGCAAACCTCCAATGTTACAATGGCTAGTACGCTATCTATTTCTGGGATTTTACTTATGTATTATTTGATTATGTTGCATCGCATTCATTTATCACGCCATATTTTTTTAGCATGTTGGGTTAGTGGTGCATCCATTGGATAAATTTTTAGAGGTTTCATCACCTTTAGGTAGCAAGATAGTGGTTGATTTTGAAATCGAGGGTTGTGTGATTGCCTTTGGTGGGCATGAGTTGATCGTTGATCTTACAGTATTAAACATGAAAGAGTTTGATGTCATACTTGGTATGGATTGACTTTCGACTTGGCACGTTACTTTGGATTATTTTCCAAAGAGAGCATGTTTTTTACCACCAGGTCAGAATGAATTTTGTTATCAGGGTGAACGAGACACTATTGTACGGGGATACATGTCATCTATTAAAGCAGAGAAGATAATTTATGGTGGTTGTGAGGCATATTTGGCTTTTGTGCTCACTGTACCTTAAGGCTCGGAGTTGAGAGTATAAGACATACCAGTTGGTCGAGAATTTTCTAATGTGTTTCCCGAGGAGTTACCAGGACTTATACATGGTTAAAAGATCGAATTTTCTATAGAGGTGTAGCTATTACTGATTCGATATCGATTCCACCGTATCGGATGGTTCCAGTAGAGTTAAAGGAGTTTGAAATTTAGTTGAGAGAGTTATTATATAAGGGATTTATTCGGCCGAGCATTTCACCTTGAGGCGCTCCAATGTTGTTTGTAAAGAAAAAGGATGGAAACCTTTGTATGTGATCGACTACCGTCAGCTTCACAAGGTAACAATGAAGAACCAATATCCCCTTCTAAGGATAGATGACCTATTTGACCATTTACAGGATACGTAATGGTTTTCTAAGATTGACTTGTGGTCGGGTTATCATCAGTTGAGAATCAAGGGAGAGGATATTTTGAAGGCAGCTTTTCGGACTAAATATGGTCACTACGAGTTCTTAGTGATGTCATTTGGTTTGACTAATGCACCAACAACATTTATGAACTGAATGAACAGAGTGTTTAGATCATACTTGGGTTGGTTTGTTATCATCTTTGTTGACACATCTTGGTGTACTCGAGGACTAGGCAAGAACACGAGGATCCCTTGAGGTCAGTTTTGCAGACTTTGCGAGAACATCATCTTTATGCTAAGTTCTCGAAGTGCAAGTTTTGGCTTGATCAGGTGGCATTTTTAGGACACGTTATATCCAAGGATGTTATTATGATAGACCTAAAGAAGGTAGAGGCAGTACTTCATTGGGAGAGGCTTACCACTGTTACGAAGATTTGAATTTTCATTAGTTTAGTTGGATATTATAAGGGGTTTATCCAAGATATTCTAGGATTGTTGCTCCTATGACTCGTTTGACATAAAAGGGAGTAAATTTTGTTTGGTCTAATAGATGTGAGAAGAATTTTCAGAAGTTGAATGAATGTTTGATGAGTAGGCCAGTGTTGCCTTGACCGCCAAGTTCCAAAGGTTTTGTTGTGTATTGTGATGCATCAGGGGTTGACTTAGGTTGTGTATTGATGTAACATGGCAAGATGATTGACTATGCATCAAGACAATTTAAGAGACACGAGAAAAATTATCCGACACACGCTTTGGAGTTGACAACAGTTGTGTTTGCACTTAAGATTTGAAGGCATTATCTGTACATAAAGACTTTTGAGATATTCACAGATAATAAGATTTTAATGTACATCTTTAGGCAGCGAGATCTGAACTTGAGACAGAGACGTTGGTTGGACTTGCTAAAGGATTATTGTTGCATTATGTCATATCATCCTAGCAAGGCCAACGTTGTTGCCATGCTCTGAGTAGGAAGTCGATGGGTTGTTTAGCCCACATTTCTATTGAGAGACTACCATCAGTGTCAGAGTGGTCGAGATTTATGGAAGATGGAATAGAGTTGCAGTTTTATGACTCATGGGTATTGCCTGGTCATATTGAGGCAAGACCTATGTTGTTAGATCGAATTCGTGAGGCTCAGAAGGAGGACAATGAGATTTAGGGTTTGATTGAAAAATTTAAGACTTCTGATGTACTTGGGTTTAGTATTGATGATTTTGGAGTTCTCTGGTTTGGTTTAAGGTTGCGCGTACAAACTTCGAGTTGTTTACGGGACGAGATTATGACCAAGGGTCACAACTCTACATATTCTGTACACCCGAGATGAAGAAAGATATTAGTAAGTTTGTTAGTCTATGTTTGACTTGTCAGCAATTTAAGTTTAAACATCAATGTCCTTTTAGAGTGTTACAATGGATGCCCCTCTTAGAGGGGAAATGGGATTGCATCACCATGGATTTTGTAGTTCCTTACCAAAGATATCTTCTGGGTATGATTCCATCTAGGTGATAGTTGATCGATTAACCAAGTCTGTACACTTTCTCCATGTTAAGAAGACATATGGAGCGGGATATTAGTGAAGCTATATGTTGACATAATTGTATTTTGCATGGTGTATGAGTCTCTATAGTGTCAGACAGAGGACATCAGTTTACTTCGCAGTTCTACCGTAAACTGCAGGAAGATTTGGGAACTCAATTGGATGTCAGCACTGCTTTCCATCTTCAAATTGATAGTCAATCTGAGTGTACGATTCAGAATCTAGAGGATATGTTGAGAGCGTACATTGAGGATTTTGTTGGGAGTTGGGATTTCCACTTGCCTCTAATAGAGTTTGTGTATAACAACTCGTATCATTCGAGAATAGGCATGGCATCATATGAAGTACTATATGGTAGGAAGTGCAAATCTCCTATGTGTATGGCCAAAGCTGGTAAGAGAGAACCCTTAGGATATGATCTTATTTTGGAGACCACTAAGAAGGTCATGTTGATTCAACAACAGATTCAAACTGCTCATAGTCGTCAAAAAATTTACAATGACCCTAAGCGTAAATATTTGGAGTTTGTAGTTTTTGGACCATGTATTCCTTAAAGCATTATTGATGAAGTGTGTGATGAGATTTGGAAAGAAAGGCAAGTTGAACCTGAGATTCATTGGTCCATTTGAGATAATCGACCATGTCAGCCGTTGCATATGAGTTGGCACTACCACCTTAGTTTGCTTCTCTTCATCCAATGTTCCACATTCATTTTTGAGGAAGTATGTCTATGATCCATCATATGTTTTGGCACCATAGTTTGTTGAGTTCAGGCCTAATTTTCTTATGATGAGAATCCAGTTTGGATTGTTAACCGTCAGGTTAAGAGACTCTGGAATAAGGAGATAGCTTCAATTAAAGTTATTTGGAGACATCATTCAATTGAGGATGCCACTTGGGAGGCCGAGAATGAGATATGACGCAGATATCCACACCTATTCTACTTTTTAGATTTGTAGGTTGATATCTTATTTCTCTGTCTTTGCATTTTTAACATCTTTTGTCACTGCATTTTTTTCATAAATCTGATTATTTCTGCATGTCTGCATATTTGAGTTCAGGTGAGTTAGAACGTTAGTAAGATTTTAGTATCTGGGATTCTGGGTTAGATTCTAATTTATAGATTTAGGTTTGATCTTGGCATTGATCTGGTTTGTCTAAAAATTTGAGGAAAATTTTCTTTCAAAGAGGGAAGTACGTAATATCTTGTTTGTTATGACTAAGTCCTGTGCAGTTTTTGCTCAATTTTGCTCTGATCCTTTGGTGTTTGAGATGTTGATTAAGCATTTGGAGATGTTTAGTTTTGATAAGTGGATGTTTGACGGTGTGAATGATGATATTCTTAAAAGTTTAGATGTTGTTGCGCCCTGAGAATAATGAGTTACTCGAGTAAACACTTTGTGCTACTCGAGCGGAAAGGGTCGTGGCTAACTCGAGTTAGAGGAAGTTGTAACTCGAGTTGTATGATGGCTGGCTAACTCGAGTAAGCCTTTGTGTAAGTCGATGTAACTTGAGTTAGTCGTGCTTTCAGGACCATTTATGAAAAAAATTACTTGAGTTAGAAGGGATGTAACTCAAGTAAGCCTCCCTGTTACTCGAGTAAGCTATGAAAATTGCTGAAACGATGCCATTTTTTGAAGGGGTTTATATATACACCATACTCGACCCCTCTAGGCCTCACTCACCCATTTCTCACTCAATTCACTCCCATTTTATCCAAAAATCATTTCTGTTGATTACTCATCAATCCTAATCATTTATTGAGGTAAGATCAACCTTCTATTCCTTTTATTTCATCATTTTTATTCTTGAATTTCATATTTTGTTCTTGGCCAAAATTGCATTCACGCTCGAATTTGAAATGTTTCTATTCGAATGATTATTGGGGGATGTTAGATCATGCTAGAACTAGCCTAGAAACACATAGATATAGCTTAAAATCTTAAAAATCAAAGTTGTTCATAAATGGGTTTGGTGCAATTCGGGTTTTGATAGATTTGAGACGTTTTGGTATTGTTTTTGATGATTTGGAGTTAGATTCATGCTTCTAAAGTTATGTGGGATTGATTTAGACATTTGGAATTGTCGAATTTCGATCGATACAGATTTTAGGTTGTTATAATGTGATTTTCTATCGAAAGGACTAAAAACAGAAAATTCATGATTCTAAATAATTGGAGGACTATACTTGATATTTTTCACATTGGGGTTTCGATCGGTGTTCCACAAGCCTATGAGAATCGATGTAGTTTTAACTTGAGATTATCCCTAGGGTTATCAAATCCAAGGGAACGTGTCTAATTGTGATCGAATAATAAGGCAAAAGAAAATAAAAGCATCAAGTTGTTTTGGGGTTTTTTGGAAACAAAACCAAGCAATAAAGTAAAACAAAGAACTCAAAATTAAGAAAAAAATTAGGCCTTTTGAGATAAAACCAATGATTTAGTTGCTAAATGAATGAAAATGGGTTTTAAGAAAATGAGTGTGAGTGTTCTCTCTTCAAGATTAACCCAATGCCTTTCTCAAAGTCACTCGAGTCATACATACAATTGCTTAGGAGGGTTATTTCGGCCTCACCTAGCCTAACTAGGCTCATTAAGTCCTTTTGGGATTTTTATCGAATACCTTGTAGGTATAGGTATATTTCTACCCTAAAACCATACAAGTTTTATGCTTGTAACCTAACCCAAGCTTTTTCTTTCAATTCATCACTTGGGCTTGTCCAAAACAACATTGTGGTAGCTAAGCACAACATCATTCAATCAAAAACAAGTCATAGAATCATCACCAACAATAGATTTAGCAATTAAAGCATCAATAATAATAGATTTAACAATAAAACACAATACCCATAATATAAATCATCCATTAAAGCAACTTAAAACCAAGGTTTACATCTCTACACCCTAACAATAAAACTAAGCTAACATGTTTAGAAAATAAAATATAAAACAATAAATAGGAATCCTAAACATGTTTCTAGACAAACAAAATAAGATAAAAAGATAGAATAAAGCTTTTCTCAATGGTTGATGAAGCCCTTTACCAATCCTCTTCTTTCTCCTCTTTGAATATTATTTGGTGAATGTGTAGAGAATGTTTTTCTTCTTTAATGTACAAGTGTCCAAGGTTGCCAAAAATGATGTAGGAGATGCCTATTTATAGTCCTTTAGGTCCCCCACAAACCCTAGAAAAATTCTTCCAAAAATACCCCTTGCATGTGCCTTTATCCCTACTTGTTTGTCATTTTGCGTCACACTTTTTTTTTTCATCACCACTGGTGGCCACAGTGGCCATGACCGCGGGCGGATACTGCCCACAATTCCCTCACTCAACATGGCCACGGTCATGGCCATGGTGAGCACCACATTCTTATGCACATTTTCCCATGACCATGGCCCAAGGTGTGGCCTCCAAACTTGCTCCTCGCGGTGTCAAATACGATGCGCTTTGAGCCGATTTTTCTCGCACTTTCTTATATTAATCTTGCCACTTCAAGAACATATTTTCCATGCCTCTTTCACCATTTTCAATCCATTTTCATGCAAATCCCATGATCCTGCACAAAATACAAAAAATGTATAAATTCATGGACCATTAAATACATTTAGGGACAAAATGCTATCGATTTATGCTTAAATTAATACGTAAATTTAGTATACATCAAATTCCCCACACTTAATAGTTTCCTTGTCCTCAAGCAAACCAATTCACATTCAGGGATAGAATATAATTCAAATTAAAGAGGCAAGAAAATTATTATATTATGCTAGTAAAATGATCATGAGAGTAAAGGCAATGCTATTCAACATTTACAAAACATCAAACCTTGGCATTAAGAAGTTGCAATTTCGAGAGTCTATCTATCAGGTCCCTTAGTCCATTGGCATTTATGAAGCTTATCTCCCCTATTGCTAAGTTCAAAACAAAATTTCCTTTGTTTTGGAGCAAATTTGGCCTCATTCATTCATTATTGATTTGTAAGTGCTTTTTTCACAATTCTATTCATTGCCTTACCCAGTTGATCACTTTCCTTCTTATTTTTGGGTGCTACAAACACATTCAGTGAAGTAAGAGTTTCTGTGTAAAAACACTTATTAATGATCCCGGGTGTACTAACCTTTTCCACCACAAGGTTGGGACCCTATACGCTTGTCCTTATTTATGTTCACCCTCAAAGAGAAAAGTTTTACCATTTTACACATTTAAAATAAAGCACTTTTTATTCAATTAAAAGCCAAGCCTCCTCCAACGTCTTTAAGCACAATTCAACAAATTAATCAATTTTGCTTAAAAACAACTTAGCAACAATCTTGAAAGCCTCTTTTATGCCCCACATAAAGACCAAAGTAGTTGATAAAGAAACTCTCAATCTTGCAACCTAAAAATGCCAAATATAAAATAAAATTTTCATCGAATAACATGCATTCCTAAATTAATCATGTTAAAAGTATACTAACACACTATAAAAATCGTCCAACCAATTCAATCCAAATCCTACTGTTTCAAATTTGATGCATTCTTAAAGAAATTAACCACAATTCTAGTAAAACTTTCAAGCATTTTTTAGCAAAATAAGCAAAATCACACAAGCAAAACTCCATAAGCACTTAAGCAACAAGCAATCAATAAACCCCTCCCCTACAGTTATTTTGAACATTGTCCCCAATCTTCGACAAAGTAAGGTTGAATCATTCCTAACAATAACAATAAACAAAGGGACAAGTCCAAATTTCAACATGAAAGTAGATAAAGATAGGGTTAAGAAAGCTTCTTTGTTTTCTGCTTTGCTTGCTTTTGCTTCTTCCTTGAATGCATGGTTCAAATTTAGGCATAAGGTAAGAAAAGTGAGTAGGCACAAGTATGAGAATGATATAAGACATGTGATCAAGAGGACATAAAACTCATTCTTATTTGCTTTTATGCAATGCAAACATAAAATACAAATGCATAAACTAAATGATACACGTAGTTTAACGTCATTGTGGACGTTAAGGAACTATTTGGGGTGCCAAATTTTCCTAATTGTGGATCCCTTCAAATATCGTAAATGCTTCCTATAAACAGTAATTGGTTCATTATCATGCAGAATGATGTCTATAGGACCAAATGAATGAACTTTAGTAATCATGAATGGACCACACATTGGAATCTTGGGGTCATAAAGAAAATGATTCTTGGGTGGAAAATAATAAACATGTTGTCCCTCAATATACTCATCCTTCAAACAACAATCACTTTCTTTCCCTTTCGATATTTCATTTCCGCTCTCAACCTCTTTTTTAACTTCACTCTCTTTTGCACTCGATTTATCATTAAGCTTTCCATATTTTGGACGCACTAGTGGTTTCTCTTTAGATATCATGCAACATGTTTCTAAAGAATGCACCTTATTTTTATTATGATCAATCAATTGTGTATGCATATTCTTAGAAACATGAAACTCTTTCACATTCATTCCCCATTCTGAAGATTATACTCCATTTAGTCAAGTTAATACAAACCCCACCGGTTGCCAAGAAAGTTCTCCCAAGTATGATGGGGGTTTCACAAGCACCATCTATATCTAAAATATAAAAATCAGCAGAAAAGAAGAACTTGCCTACTTTCACCAAGAGGTTCTCCACAACTCCAAGTGGTTGCTTGATGGATCAATCCGCAAGTTGGAGTTTCACGGTTGTAGGTGTTAGCTCTCCAATCCCGAGCTTTTTGTATATGGATGAGGGCATTAAGTTGACCAATGCACCCAAGTCATACAGAGAATCCACATTTGACAATTTACCAAAGATGCATGAAATGATAAAGCTCCCCGAATCCTTGAGTTTTGGAAGGCATTGTTCAATAAGATTGCATTCCACTCATCGATAAGTGCTACCATAACATACTCTTCCAACCTCTTCTTGTTGGCCACTAACTCCTTTAAGAACTTGGCATAGTTAGGCATTTGGGGAATGACCTCCAAGAATGGGATGTTCAACTCTAACTTTTGATCATCTTAAGGAATTTCATAAAATTTGCATCTTTTTTTTAGCTTTAAGTCTTTGAGAAAATGGAATGGGTGAAACATAAGGTCTTATTTCCTCTTGGTAAGTAGGTTTTTCTTCAAATGTTCCCCCTTTCTTATCACAATCCCTTTCATCTTCAAGCATCACTTTTTTACCCTTTTCAACTTGGGACTTCTCCCCCACACTTGGCTCGTCAAGCTCTTTTCCATTTCTCAATGATATAGCCATCACACATTCCTTAGGATTCACTTAGGATGTACTAGGTAGCTTCCCATTTTGCCTATCTGGCATAGCCCTAGCCAATTGCCCTACTTGCCTCTCAAGATTTTGGATAGTGGCTTGTTGGTTTTGGATAACTTTCTCCACCTTGGCATCCCTAGTTTCCATTTTAGATATAAATTGCATAGACATATCCTCCAAGGGTGGCCTTTTGTCTTGGATTTCTTGTTGAGGTTGTGGTGGGAGTTGATTTTGTTGGAAAGGTAGTGGTGGTCTAGGTTGATAACCGGAAGGTCCATTTGGTCTTGGTTGTGAAAAAATTTTGATTGGTGCTTGGGTCTCTCCATGAAAAATTACGGTAGTTTCTTCAACCTGGATTATAGGTGTTGAATTTGGGTCATTCTTAGGTTGGACATTTGGAAATCTCCCCACATAATTTCACTTCATCATAACCAACACCCCCTCCTCAGGCCATCCCACAATTAACATCATTATGCCCTAACACTCCACAAAAATTACATTGCTATTTCATCAAAGCATTGGTATTAAGCAATAAGTTCATCTTTCTAGACAACTCATCAACCATTAAAGCGAAACTGGGAGAAGTGGAAGCGTTTACCTCATGTATACTAACTCTTCTTCCTCTAACTACTTTTTGTTGGAAATTTGTTGCCAACATCTCATAAATGTCATAAACCTCTTCGGCCAGTTTCTCTCCAAAGTAACCACTCGAAGTGGTATCCACCAATGTTTGCCCATGCATTGTAAGTCCATCATAGAAGAATTGAGTCAAAAGAGCCAATGAGAATTGGTGATAGGGGCAATAGTAGCTTTAACTGCTCTCATGCCTCATGAAAGGGTTCTCTTTCAAATTGTGAGAAGGAACAAATCTTGCTTCTAAGTTCAACCGTCTTTTGGAGGGAGTAATATTTCATCATGAACTTTTCATACACCTTCTCCCAAGTTCCAAGAGATCTCTCTGGTAAGTTAATCAACCAAGACTTTGCTCTATCATTCAAGGAGTATGGGAAACACCGTATTCTCAATTCATCTTTGATCAACCCATGAAGAGGAAAAGTTTGAATGGTGGTATAAAAATCCTTAAAAAATGTAAGAGGATCCTTTGACGACAACCCATTATAAGATTGCAGCATACTAAAATGAATGTTCTTCAATTCATAGTTCCTGGCCGCCAGGCTCAATCTAATGCAATAAGGTGAAGCTCCAATCATCGGCCTTTGTATCTCCCTCATATTCATTCGACTCGGCATTTGGTGCCCATTACCACCTCATTGAGTATGCTCAACTCTAGCATCCTCAACCCTATCTCGAGGACTAAGTATCCCTCCATCATTGCCCTTGTTTAATTAGCCTGGTTTGCTATCAAAACCCTTTCAATCTCTGGAATCAAAGAAACAATCTCTTGATTTTCCAAGTTCCTAGTGCATCTCAAAATCATAAATTCCTACAAGTGTAAAAGAAACAAATGAGTAAATAAACAAAAATAAAAATAAAAATGAATGTTGTTCCCCGGCAACGGGGCGAAAAACTTGATCAGTGTCTCGCAAGCGTACGATAATCGATGTAGTTTTACTTTGGGAGTATCCCTAGGGTTATTGAATCCAATAGAACGTGTCTAATTGTGGTCAAATAATAAGGCAAAAGAAAATAAAAGCATTAAGTTGTTTTGGGGGTTTTTGGAAATAAAACCAAGCAATAAAGTAAAACAAAGAACTCAAAATTAAGAAAACGTTAGGGCTTTCAAGATAAAACCAAGGATTTAGTTGCTAAATGAATGAAAATGGGTTTTAGGAAAATGGGTGTGAGTGTTCTCTCCTCAAGACTAACCCAATGCCTTTTCAAGGTCACTCAACTCGTACTACAATTGCCTAGGAGGTACTTTGGGCATCACCTAGCCCAACTAGGCCCATTAAGTCATTTTGGGATTTTCATCGAACACCTTGTAGACATAGGTATTTCCTAGTTATTCTTCAAATCAACAGGTTTATAGAAGGTTGATTCTGGTTTTCGTGCGTCAACAGATTCAATATTTATCCCCTTTAATTTTATTGCTTCAATAACTTAGTTTCCAATAAATTGAGTTCTAAAAAAACTTTAGACAAATTTAGGTTGAAACTAATTAAACTCTAGTAAAAAATCTTGAAAAATGACACAGTATATAAGTTGGAAGCTCCAACATTTGCGTTTTTGCCAATCAGCTAATAACAATGTAAAAAATGCAAACTTTCCTATTTCATTAAAATAAATTCTAGACTATTGGCTTAGATTCCCTCTCTCTTTTCAAATTTCTCTCTTCCTCCATCTTCTCTCTCTCTCTCTCTCACACACACACTCTCTCTCTCTCCGACTTCGTCCTCCTGTGCACTATTGGATTATCCGTATCTGAATCCAAGTCCAATCATGCTAAAATTGAATCCATTTTTGGTTTCTCTTGAGTGTGAACAATCACAGTCGGATCTTGAGAGAGGATAATCTCTTTGTTCTGACGCACAACCTCATCTGTAACTACCAAAAACTTGTGACAACGGGCTTTGGAGTGTTCTTTGTGAGATCGTAGTAAAGCTCGATGTTTGTATTGTCATTGCTACGATTATCAACGGAGAACCTGCCAGATTTAGCGAACAGAGTAGTGATTATGACATTGCAAAGCAGGAAGACTAAGAGAGGAATGGCAACAACATTGGTGAGCCACCAGATGAAGTCATTGGAGATCTTAAATGAAAAAGGAAGCTTTTTAAAGATCTATAAGAGAGGAAGTAGAGACAAACCAAACTCTAGAAAGCGCAAAAGCTTGGTGATGGTCTAAAAGTGAGTGAAACTTGCTTTTCTGTGATTTATGTAACATCTCACACGTTCCAACTAGGTTCGCTATAGTTTTTCATTGAATTACAGTTGATCTTTAAATGTTCAAGATAATAATGAGGTGTTTGAGGATGACTAATGATGTTTTGGAGTGTTTAAAGCCTTTAGATATCGATGGAATTCGTTTGGATTAAGTGGGAGAAGTCAATTAGTGAAAATTCAACCCCTGAAATGTGTGTCCGTCCAACTCAGGGATCGAAAGGCGTGTCTCATGCCCGAAACGTGCGTTTCACCAATTAAACAGCCCCAAAATGCTACATTTTGGTCTGTTGCGTGTTATAAACATCTCACCCCAACCCCCTTCAATTTTTCTCAACTTTCTCACTCAATCTCATCTCAAAACTGTTCAAATTCGTCTCTCATTGTCCTCCATCCATTTCATTGCCATTCTTGATTCCATCTGACATCTAAGGTGACCGACCATCCATCGACAGTGCGCGACCGGATTATTTGCTCAGCGTCCAAGTGAGTGGATGCTACTTTAGACACATAAGTTGTGTTTCCTAATTTATATTAGTTTTTGCATGCTCTCACTCTGACATGTAATCTAGATCAGTTAAAGGTCCGGTAAACCATAAAAATATAGTTTGTATGAGATTATGTAATAAGAAATGTGTTTGAGGTAAGTCATATTTTTCTGTATTAAATATTCTGTTTTAGGATTCTATACACATTTTCTATAAATATCTGACTATTTCGTATGCTTGTCTGCTTCTTTATATTTGCCTTTGGAAAGCATTTATTTTATTCTATGTCTATATTTAATAGGATAAGATATGCACAGCGATTATCTGTATGCTTCGTACGATTGCTTATTTTAGAAATTTTGATAAATAATTCTGCTAAGGAAGATATGTAAATTTGCATAATATATTATATATCATAATGTAATTTGTAATAACTTTTGTAATTAATTGTTGTTCTGCATACTTTGTCGCTAATATTATAAACTATATATTTCATAATTTATATTATATATTTTTTGGTTGCAGTAGCCACATATATGCCTATTATATATCGTTTGGTGGCAGTAGTCACATATATGCCTTAACGGCTATTATATATCATCTGGTGGAAGTAGCCATATATATGCCTTAATGAGGCTTAATGACAAAAAAATACCCAAACCATTCTAATTGTATCAATTTTAGCTTGAACTATCATAAATAGCAAAAAAGGCCCAAAATATTTCAATTGTATCAATTTTGGCTTGAACTATCATAAATTGCAAAAAAAAACCCAAACTATATGTGTTATATCAAATCTGGCATGGTTAAAATTTTCGTTAAATATTTTGTCAAATGCCAACATAAACTTAATGGAACACTAACGTGGATGATGATTGTTGAAGTGTTATACACATCAGCTGGTGTCAGACAAAACCCATGACAAATAAAATGACAGTGTTTCTATTACCTTCATTGTTTTTTATCAACATACTTTAAACTTAGACATTGGGGTAATAGAAATGATGTCGTGTCTATTACCTTGCATTGTTTCTGATCGACAATCAAAACGACGTCGTTTTATTTGTTATAGGTTTTTCCGACATCAGGATATGTGTGTATGACACTTCAGTAATCGTCGTCCATGCCAACATTATATTAAATCCATATTGCCATTTCACAGATTATTTGACAAAATTTTAACCCATGCCAAATTTGATATAACACGTATAATTTGGGCATTTTCTTACTATTGATGATATTTCAATCCAAAATTGATACAATATGAATAGTTGAGCCTTCTTTTGCTATTTATAGTTCAGGCTGCTACTTCTGATAGTTCAAGCCAAAATTGATACAATTGGAATAATTTGGGCCCTTTTTATGTTTATAATAGTTTAGGTCAAAATTGATACAATCAGAATAGTTTAGGTTTTTTTTTTGTCATTAAGCCCTTAACAACTATTACATATCGTCTGGTGGAAGTAGTCACAAATATGCCTTAACAGTTATTATATACCCCGTCTGCTATATGTTCCTTAATGACTACCATCTGCTACATGTGCTTTAATGGCTATCTTATGCTATATGTCCCTTAATGGATACCATATGCTATATATGCTTTGATGGCTACCGTATGCTATATTAGCCTTATTGGCTATAGTCTGCTATTATTAGCCTTATTGGCTACCGTCTGCTATTATTAGCCTTATTGGTTTCTGCTATACATTCCTATGTGGCTAATACTCATTTTAGAATTTTTGATAAGCTATTATAAGAGTTATATATAATTATTTGCATGTTGTCGGTCGCATGATATCTATTTGGTTTTCTCTTACAATATCTTTTTGATATTTATAATGTTTGAGTATATGATGTTGCCTTCTATGTGATATTTTGAAAAGGCTTTTGAATCTATTATTAGTAAGTATCTGCGTGTATATGGATATTACATGAGTATATATGTGCATGTGGTATTTTTTTGAAAATATTTTCAAAATGGTTTAAGTGTTGTCCCTCACTGAGTTTTCTCACTCTCTTCTATTGGCATTTCAAGTTGTCTCGGCTTTTCATGCTTAGTGAGGATCTTCGTTTTGTTATGAATGCCCTTTTGTTCTGGCCCAATATGTCTGTGTTAGTAGATTCTCTACAATCGGGATATATGCGGGTTATGGGGTTCTGATTGTTAATTTATTAGTTGAAATACTCACCGAGGTTTATATTTATTGGGTTAATAATTTATATTTTGTTATGTTTATAATTTTATATGTTTAATATTACCGTAGTTCTTGCTTATTAACCTAGTTAGTAAATGTTTGGTAAAACGAATTGGATAGATAATCTAATCGTTCGAGGCTTGTACGAGATGGGTCGGGCCTTCTGTTCGGTTCACCTCGTACGCCGGTCATGTTCTGATATCGAGTCATGACATTCATGTTGTTATAATTCAACAAATCCATGCAATCTTGTTTTTTGGGTGGGACTTGTTTTTACAGCATTTGAAGGTTGAATTGGAAGAAGAAAACGACTATCTAATCATTAATGGAGATATAGTAGACGACGGAAGAGCTTTTTAGAACCCTACCATCAAAGGCAAGCCTGGTGGGCAGAAATGTCCACCATATGTCCACCAGCTATCCTCCTAAATTAATAAGATCATATTGTTAGTACACATGGTGACAACTGGTGGATATTTTTGTCCACTACATGTGCACCTATTGTCCACCTAAAAATTAATAAAATCAACAATTTTCCAGATGGTGGACACAATGGTGAACATTTTTGTCCACCGTATGTACAATTGCTTTCAACTTTGTACACCTAAAATTTAAAAAAATTCAGATTCTAATATTTTTGCAAATATTTTTTCCTTGTTAGCATTTTTAGAAATATTTTCATCAGTTAGCAGTTTTTGCAAAGTTGGCATTCAGTTTCTTAGCTTATATATAATTTTCCGAAAATCTTTAAGGGTGTTTGGTTTTTGTAGATAATAGATGTGTTGGCCCGAAATGACAATCTCAGAGGCGGGTGAATTAGATTTCTAACTTTTAAAAACTTATTTTATGAATAATTTTTGCAACAAACAAATATTCAATATATGCAAGAATAATGCAATAGCCAATAATCCAATTCACACAAATAATAAATATAAAGAGATGAGGGATAGAAAAATCAAATCCAATATTTATAGTGGTTCGGACCTCTTAGTCTACGTCCATTCCTCAAGCTTCTCCTTGAGAGTTTGAACCCACTAAGCCTTCTTTCTTCAATGGGTCAAGGCAACCACTACAAGCTCTTGCTTTAATGGGTGCAAGATTGAACCTCCTCACACTACAACCCTTATTTTCAAGACAAATAAGAAAAATTTTCCTCTCACAAATACAATGATACCTTTAATAAAGAAGAAAGAAATACGAACTAAACATTCTCAAGTTACAATAAATTTGTAAGTCTAGGTCACTCTTCTGATGTGGGTAAATGATGTGCAAATAAGAGCAAGAGAGCTTCTAGATGTTAAAATAAGTTTGCAAGTGATTATCCTTGATTTGTCTAAAGTGTTTTGAGGCTATTTATAGATTCCAAGCCCTTGTAGTCATTGGAGAATTAAATAAAGTCATTGTGAGATAAAGTTGTCCTGTATTTAATGCTTTGACACATCATTTTACTTGAGTGAAGCATCATGTTACTCGACTGAGCTACTTGGTCACTCGAGTGAGACAATACGTTACTCAAGTGAGCTGATTTTGTTGGCCTTGAACTCGTTTCTAGAAATGTGTTTGCTCGAGTTTTGTGTTGGTGTATTTGATGAGGAGTGTAAAGAGAATTGTTAGGGCTTGGAATTATATTTTTCATTCATTCATAAACTTGCTTAAATGCATGATTTTGTGGCTTGAAAATAAGAAATATCATGAGCCACTACAGCTAAAAATTAACTAAACATGGCCATTACTAGAAAATGCATAACATGGTCTTCACATCGCTCTAAATGTGGGCCATTTTCTTAAATGAAATGTATGATATAGTTACGTGGCATTGTCCAAACATGTTGCCAACTTTTTGTTGTTGGCATTATTGTCATTCCCGACTTTGTGTTGTTGTCATGGTTATAGATATGGATATAGTTGTGGTCATGGTTATGATATCTAGTCTCACTCTAATTAAAAAGGATAATTAATCTTCATATGAAAAAAACACTTCATACATTTCTTTTTCTCGTTTTCTTCACGATGATAGGTGTAGGCTATACTCTTAGATTCCTTGAGAACGAGAGAGCTCTTATACCACTTTGTTGGTCTTTTTATATAAGGAGTGTAAAAGAGAATTTTAAGAGCATGAAAATATATTTTTCATTCATTCATATATTTGCTTAAATACATGATTTTGTAGCATAAAAATAGGAAATATCATAAGCCACTACAGTGGCCCCAAGGGGCTGGGTCTGGCAGTAATCACTTAATGTTTACAAGTAGACGTTCCAGGTTTGAACTTTGGTGGAGATATAGAGTAAACATAATTGATTTGGACTTTGTTCACCCCTCTACCTTTAAAAAAAAGAGCCACTACAACAAAAAACTAGCTAAATATGGTCATTGCTGGAAAATGCATAATGTGGTATTCTCGTAATTACTAAACGTGGTTCATTTTCTTGAATGGTATAATGAAATGTATGATATGGTTATATGGCGTTACTCAAACATGGACATGTTACAACTTCAAAGGCACGTTCTCAACAATCTACTCCATCCATGTAGATGACAATGTGCAGCACAATTAAACGCTCACAATCTTGGAGGGAGAAAAGATAAAACCACAACATTGAACAAGATATCCAACATCAAGTATCATCAATGTATTATGTATGCACTTAAAATATGAATGAACTTCAAATATTTGGACACCTTTCTAATTTGAATGTCTATCCTACCAACTTCAAGCCAAACTTGCCAATGTAGCATCTACACTTGCTTTTCTATGGAAACAAAACAAGAAAAACTTTATACACTCTTATTTTTCTAAGGAAACAAAACAAGAAAAATCTAGCAACCCTTCAAGCAAGTAGATTGCTTGTTATAATATCTTTTCCAATCTTTGAAAACTCCTCACACCAACCTACAATGATTGGAAATTAAATGAGCTCTAGAAGTTGTGAAAGAATTGTTAGTTTTGTGCCCTAGTCAAATCATTGATATACATTGTCATTACATTTATTATTTAATAAAGAGACATTTCATTTCATATATATGAAATATTAAATTATTTATGACAATAAAAATTCCATGAATAGTTTATTCTTCCTTATGTCATCAAGTGTGTGACTTGATAGTAAAACCATAAGGTAAAAAGAATATTATTCTAAAAGGTCCTTAATCGATTGTTATCATGGGAATTATACAAGACAAAGTTAGTATTGCTAAGAGGATAATCACGTTTTACTGATTATGGATATGAGATATCACTTAGAGCATAGATACATGTTAGGGAACATGTATTGGACTGACCCGTTGTTAGTGTAAGCCATAGCCCCAATTCATTGTATATGTACCTTTTATTTTGGAAATAAAAATATGAG
>CAODLS011843472.1:0-14076 GCA_948243855.1 Flueggea neowawraea | reverse complement strand
TGGATTATGACTGGGGTACGAGGTGAACCGTCTAAGGGAGCCCGGCCCATCTCGCAAAAGTCTCAGAGATACATACATTCTACCCAAAATTATTCATTAATCCAGATATTTAATATTTAGAAAACATTTTCTACTGAAAGTATTTATTTATATAAAATGAATATAAATTTAATAGAGTAAATATAAAGTCAAAACCCAAAATACAAAATACAAAATGTAGCTCAGTAACCCAACAACAACCTGATGTGGAGCTCTAATAACAGAAACAAAAGTAGAGCTCGGATGAAGGGCACTCACTATATCAAAAATGTCTCACTGGGATCGAGGTGTCGGACAGTTGCTGAGCGTCAAAAAAATATCACCTGAAAAATAGGTTTACAGATAGACAAAAGAATAAAATGGGTAAGAATCACTAGTGAGGAAAATATACTTTAGACCGGCTCCAAACCTCACATAAACCTTTTTGAAAACAATTTAAAAATATACTGCATATAATATACGCACTACATACGTATAGCTTTCAGAAAATCATTTCACCAAAACATTCGCACCCAAGGCATATAACATATAGTCAGAGAATATCAGAGGTATATATATATCCATATATATATATCAGAGTCAGAATATGAGACCAGAACAAACAGAATAATAATGTGGACTCTGCCACCAAACAAATAAAGCATGTATCTGGCCGAATACTCGGTCACCCCATTACCCTGGTAACTAGGGCATTGACAGAGCATTGATATACCAAAGGCTATGTACCCCGTAGCTAGGTGTCCCATATCAGAATATTATATACAAATAATATCAACAGACGAACATGCAGAGTATAAACCATTTTGTAGAAAATATTTATATATACCATATATAAATATTATCTATCAGAAACAGAAATTTTGTAAATTAATAATCACATAATCTAGATTATTAATTAGTCAAATAATTATTAGTCCAATTTCAGATCATAGCCAGACACAACAAAAACTACATTCAGAGTCTGAAGACACATCACATGTGTCTGAAGCTGTCATTTCACTCACCTGGAATCCGAAGCTAAGGATCTAGTCAAACGCCACTAGCAGGTGACTGGTCCTGCTGACAAGAACACGAAGCTGAACAATTACAGATAGAACAATTATCAAAATGTGATACTGGAGCAGTACTAAATGTATGAAATGCAAATGTAGGTGCTGACACTCGCTAGACGTCGAAAACTCTCTTAGGTCAAAATTAATCGCCCTCAATTCGAAAATCGATACCCACGTAAAATTACAATTTTTCCCTTGCACTTTTCCAAAATTATTCTTTAGTCCCTAAGGCTTCAAAAAATTATAAAATAGTCCCCAACTTTTCAGAATTTATAAATTAGCCCTCCAAGTATTTAAAATTTATTATTATATCTCCCAATTTCCTAAAATTACATTTTTAATTTAAATTCCCTAAAATCACCACTTTGGCCTAAGCTCTCCCAAAATTACAATTCAACCATTTGCCAAATACCACCTTTCGTCCTCACTTTTCAATGAATCACAACTCTCCTTTCATTCTTAAATTTCCATTGAGTTTCAACAATCCAAATCACTTCGGCTCAACCAACCCGCACACAATCATTTCGGCCCAACCAACCCGAAATCGTCATCATTTTAACAGATCAAAAACATCATCCTTCTTCCTTATTAAACCCATAAATCATTCAAACCAATTTTTACTCATTCAAGAAACTCCAAACCATTCAACACAAAGCCACTCAAATCCACCCAAATCCTATCAAACCGACGCTACAACAGCCATGTATATTCAGCAATCACAACTGATGCAAAAACAGTAAATGGAAGTAAGAACAAGTCTTGAAGTTGAAGGCTTACCTCAAGGTTGAAGACGAAGATGCACGGCAAGGAAGAGAGAGAGAGAGAGACGGAAGAGAGAGACTGAAGTAAGAGAGAGAGAGATGGAGTGAATGGAAGAAATGACGTGTAGTTGACTTAAAAAGGACAGAAAAGGGATGGTGGAATGGGCACGACATGGGTTGTTCTGACAGAGGAAGAAAAAGAGACGGAAATTGTTGCCTAGTTGACACCAAACGACAGCCCTGAGACGCAGACGACAGGTTCGATCACGCCAAACAACACGCAGCTTGACACACACGAGTGACGCGGACGACAGAAGCAAGTCGACCGAGCAACGCGTCATTTCCCGCAACTTGACACCGAACAACAGCACACACGCCTACCAAACGACCTGCAGCTTGACTACCAATAACAGACAATCGGTCGTCTAGTCTTCTTTTTTTTTTCAGATTTCATTTTCAATTTTTTTCTACCAATTTTCACTTAATAATTTATTTCCAAATCAATCTTAACCTTCATTAATCACCCAATTAACATCTTAAACACAAAATTTAACCTTTAATCACCAAAAATAAAATTTCAATTTATCCCAAATTTAATTATTAAAATAAAATAATAATTACAAAAAAATGGGATATTACAAATCATGCAGAAACTCTAAACTCTATGTGTTGCAGATTCTCAAGGGTCATATTGCTCTAGGTAATGCCCGATTTCCTAATGGAACAAATGGTAATGGAACTTTCTTTTGTTTCTTGAAAAATTTCCAACATAACTGAATGGCATCAGTTTCAGGGGTATTAATAAGCTAGAATATCATAATGTAAGCTTGGAAATTTGATAATTGATTGACTGCATCTTCCGGGTCATGCTTTTGACATTGTTGCTCGAATTCCTTTGTGGAGAGATGGTCTTGATTATAGACATGGTACTGGTCATGGAATTGGGTCCTATCTAAATGTTCATGAAGGTGAGTGGTATCTACAACTGCTGGCCTTTTATATTTTAATATTGTTTCACTTTTAAACTAATTATTGGTTAACATTTTGAGGAGGGCCCCATCTGATTAGTTTTAGCCCACAGGCTCGTAATGTGCCTATACAAGCTTCAATGACAGTAACAGATGGTTAGTATGGTAGACTTAGTGCCTATTGCATCTTCAGGGAAAAAAACTATATATAAGAATGAAGTTTTAACGGTTGCATTTTGATGTTGATCTTTACTGTAATTTGTTTCTTTGTTAATATGGCACATTGGATTTGAAATGGTAACCAAACCAGATTGCATCATATGAAGTTCTGGAATGTATTCACTTCTTCACTGGGTCATGCTTGTACTCTGTTACATAAAGATTATGCGATAAATTATTGATGTTCTTACATTCTGACACATGGTGATCTGTTGAATTTTGATGACCTAATTATGGAAGTTGTAATAATATAATTTGTTCTAGTCCCATGTCTTCTAGTTGAAAATGAAGAAATGTTATATTTGAAATGTTTTTGATTGCTCTTTAATCACGACTTTAAGCCTGATGTGGCTTACAATTGTTTTGTTTTCATATTCGAATTCGATTATGAATCATTTTGTAAACTCTAGCTTCTCTCTTTTCACTGGAAACTCACCACTAGTAAAAGCACCAAAAACAAGTCCAACACCGGCGAATGAAGGTGTTGCTATTGCAGAAAGGGTAATACATTTATTGGTGATGGTGAGAATTAATTTGAATGATTTTCATAGGAATCATTTTTTTATTGTTTTTATTCCATTTTGATATTCATCAGTTTTCAATTGTGAACTTTCTTATGCTTATGCTAAAAGGATTACTTGATTCTCCCAGGGTCTTCAACTGCAACTAATGAATTAAATAATAGTGGACATACAACACAAAATCCTGTGGAAACAAGTCAAAGTCAAACTCAGATAAGTGGAGTTGTTGCTATTGCAAAGAACGAGAACAGTTCCATGGGTAAGATAGTATTAGTTTTAGAGTATCCATAGAAGCATCCTTAATGTTCCATTAAACTTTCCTTTTAAACGCACAATGGTTGGTATGAGAAAGAAAAGAAAGTTGATTGTAGCCTCTGTTAGTGTTTGAATCTTTCTTTTCATTCCTTTCCAGAACCAAAATGCTCACCATGAAATTTTAAATCAACTAAACTTAATTAGGTTAGTTTTATTTTTTATAGGTGATTCGTGTAGGTGAAGATCGCAATGGTCGGGAAGTATGCTTGCCTTTTCTGTTGTTTGCTTCTTTCCTTCATTTGGTGTTACATGAATAATTAAACTTCCACATGAAACATTGTCTTGAGTGTTTATTTCACTCTGCAATTTTTGTATTTCACTCTTTTTCGGGGATAGTGAAAATATGGTAGGCAGAGTTTTGGGAAGAGGAGCTTTGAGCTTTGTTTTTGTTCTCTCATTGGAGTTTTTGTTTTAATAAATTCAATGAAGGCAGAATGCAAAAATTCACAGAGAAGATTGTCAGCATGGTGAAGGCAGAGAAGTTATTTGAAACTCAAGGAGGTCCAATAATTCTTTCTCAGGTACCATTTTTACACTATGTTTATACTAATTGGTTTCAGTTGTAGTTACCATTCATTTTAGTTTTGATGTTCAATTGGTCCATTTATCAAACCTAATTAAAGTTTTTTTTGGGAATGGATAAGACCATTAGTATATTCTAATATATAGTTTTGTCATCATTCCAGAAATGGGTTATACTTGTTATTTGTGCTGGTTCTTTTTCTCTTCTTTTCAACTTAGTTTAAGTCAATTTCTTTTGTCTTTTATTGCAATGCTTTTTTGACAGATTAAAAATGGGGTTGGACATGTGGAATGGGAAATTGGTGCACTTGGCAAAGCGTACACAAAATGGGCAGCTCAGATGGTTGTAGGTCTTGACACTGGTGTCCCATGAGTCATGTGTAAGCAAGAAGATGCTCTTGATCCCTTTCTTGTCTACAGTACCATGGAGGAACCATCTTTGGCCGAACAACTGGAGGTCCATTTATAGCAACCACTTATGATTATGGCACTGCATGTGGTTATTTCTGATCTGGTTGTTTTTAGTTTGTGAATTTGATTGTAAAATAATTCTGTAAGAAAATTGGAATAGTAGCCTTATCAATATGGTTTTATGGTATTCCTATATCTACATGAGAATTTTTTTTCATGCATCAAATTCATATTTATTGATGATTTTCTTGTACTAGGGAGTAGATTGAGATTTTAACACATTGATGATTTTCTTATAGTTCTATTTATTGATTTTATACATTGAATTCATATTAATTTATTGTAGTTTTTTTTCCTTAAATGGCCAATTTTCAAATTTAAATTTAGTTTTAACTTATTTGCATTTTATTTCAATTTGTAAAAGCAAATTCAAATGATTATCGAATAATAAATCGGGGTAAGTTGAACGTAATATTTGAAAGTAATACAAAAATTTAAATTGTGTAAGTGTTTAGAAGACAAAAAATTGTCATGAATTGGACAATTTTAAATATGTATCATTCATTCAAATTTCATTGCAATCATCAAAATTGTTGGAAAATCAAAGTTGTTGGGAAATCGAGTTCGCCAATGACATTAATAGATGAAATCCGAATATTAGTTACAAGTTCAACTAATAAGTCTTAACTAATTATTAGTAAATTAGTTATGAGGTTTTTAATGCAATAAGAGGAGTCTACTTAGGATCCACACATCTACAACGTTTCCTTTTGGAAGTGAAATATTTTTTCCAAATTTCCTTAAAGAAGATGGCATGCTTGATTGTATATGTAATATAACTAATTATTAGTAAATTAGTTATGAGTTTTTTAATGCAATAAGAGAGTCTACTTAGGATCCACACATCTATCACGTTTCCTTTTGAAAGTGAAATATTTTGTCCAATTTTCCTTAAAGAAGATGGCATGCTTGATTGTATATGTAATATCCCAATCTTTCCGACAAGGATTCTGTAGATATTTGATTGGATCCAGAGTTTGAGGTGCTAATTTGTTGTTTTTGGTGTTTGAAGAGTGCTAACTCGAGTTAGCAGAGTGGACAACTCGAGTTGTGTAGGGGTCGGTTAACTCGAGTTAGTGTTTATTATAACTCGAGTTATATGGGTATGGTTTACTCGAGTTATCTTGAGTAAGCCGATGGATAACTCGACTAACCCATGAAGAACGATCGGGGAAAGGCTAACTCGAGTAAGAAAGTGTGTAACTCGAGTTAGAGCACGTTCGGATAGAAATTCTATAAATACCCTTACCCGACTCATTTGGCTCTACTCGATTTTCTCACTCTGAAACACTCCAAACTCGCTCAAATTGAATTTCTGTTGCTTCTCCTGGATTCTACAACATTTTTGAGGTAAGATTACACATCCAAACCTTGCATTTCTTCATTCTTCCTTCTTTTTGCAAAATTATGCATATTAGGGTTTTGAATAAATGTTCATAGGTTTAGATGTGTGTTGTTTCTTTTGAAATGTTTTTTTGGGGTTGTTAGATCGTGCCATTGGGAGTCTAGAAACACCTAGAGATGACTTTAAATCATAAGAATTGAGGATGATTATAAATGGGTTAGATCATTTTGGTTTGGGTTGATTTTGGGTGATTACGAGATTTTCTGATGGTTTGGACCTTGGATTCGTGTTCAGAAGGTTGATTAGAGTTAATATGGGCGTTTGGTTGCAATTTTCATTGGTGAAATCAAGATTTATTAAGTTTTGGAAATTCTGGGAAGATGACTTACTCGAGTAGACCAATTGGATAACTCGAGTAAGCCAGGGCATGGATAAGTCAAGTTAGGAATTCATCTAACTCGAGTAATCCAAGGCCTGGATAAATCGAGTTGAGCTTCTTGCTAACTCGAGTAAGCCATGGTTTTGAGGAACCAAAGATGTTATTTTTGGTATTTTGCAATTCTGAGAGTTGGGGGACTTGTTTGCAATTCCTGAGAACATTGAGGATTAGTTTTGGCGACTAAAATGTAATTTTAAAAGTTTAGGGACCAAATTATAATTTTACATGAATTCCGATTTTTGGGTTGATATCGATTTATCCTCGACTGAAACGGGATTTTGGGTATCATTTGAGTGTTTGAGTCTGCATTTGTATATGCACGAATTTCAGTACCGCCGCAGTACCAGTATCATTCGTTGCTTTGTTTATGATATACTTTGTTTTCGATATCTTTGTTCCAACTTCGTGTCTGTGCCAACAAGATCAGTCGCCCACTAGTGGTGCCTGACTGCTAAAACTTGGGCTTCCAGGTGAGTGGATGACAGATTCAGTCACATAGATTGTATCTCGAAACTGTATCTGTTTTTATTGCGCTTGGCTATTATTTTTAAATTGGACTAATATGAGGATTGACCTGAATAATAAACTGGTTATGTTATTTGATAATCAGTACTTTATTTTCGAAATTTTGATATATATATATATTATCAGCTGAGAAGAGATTGGTTAATCGAGTGTGTCACCGTTAACTATAACTCTGTCTATTTGAATGTTTGATATTTATCTTTCGTGTCTGTGATCAATTGAAAGGATTGAATTGAGGAAATACCTTGGCTGGGCTTTTAATATTATTGAATTTTTGTTATTTTCATTACTGGAAATTATTATTTTCTTCATTGCAATTTTACTTTTGTTGATTTTCATTCTCAGTTATGTTTGCTTTTGACTCTTGGCTTCAAGTTCATTTTTGTTAGTTTTATTTTATTTTTTTTTGTTTTTTGGAAAATAAACAATTCTTTATCGGTCTCTATGGATCGACTCTGCTCACCACTTTACTCATTTATTGTTCTTGAGCAGGTTAATATTATATTGATCGGTTGACACCCTACCAAATTTGGAACCGTTGTCGTGGATCGGTGTTCTAGATTTTGTTTATTTGCTTTTACTACTGATCTTTTCTCTTTAGTGTATGCGTTCTTCTTTGTCTGCAGATAGTCTTTTGTATGATCCTGATATATAGAAAACTGCTAAACAGTTAAGAAAAGAATCTAGATTACGCAGAGCCCAAGCCTCCACTTATGTAACATTAGTTCCTGAGTTGACTAAAATTTCTGTTGACATTGAATTTGAGACTGAGACAGAAATGCCTGAGAACATCAATGCTCCTCCTGCTGTGCAACCTGTTGTGGCATCTCTACCTAAGCATACTCTGAGAGATTTGGCTGCACTAGCTGTTGCTCAACAACCATTATGCATTAAGTACCAACCTTAGGCGTTCCCTTTGAGTTGAAATCTGGCCTGATACAGCTTCTGTCGAGGTTCTATGGAGTAGGGAATGAGCATCCGAACAAGCATTTGAAAGAATTCCATATTGTGTGCTCTAGTTTTAAACCTCAAGGTATTCCTGAAGATCAGATTAAACTAAGAGCTTTTCCTTTCTCATTGGCAAATAGGGCTAAAGAGCGGTTCTTCTATTTACCTCTGAATTCTATTGATACATGAACTGACATGGTTTAATTGTTCTTAGAGAGGTTCTTTCCTGCCTCCAGAGCTGCAAATTTGAGAAGAGAGATTTGTAGTATCAAACAGAGAGATACTAAAACTTTATATGAGTATTCCGATAGGTTCAAGAGGCTTTGTGCAAGTTGCCCTCAACACGACATTTCTAACCAACTCTTAATTCAATATTTCTATGAAGATCTTCTTCCTTTAGAATGCAGGATGTTAGATGTAGCAAATGGTGGGGCGATCATTAACAAAACACCCAGGGATATTTGAGAGTTAATTTCAGCCATGACTGCAAACTCATAGCAATTTGGATCCAAAGTCGAATCTTCTACTAGGCGTGTTCATGAGTTAAATGCTAAACCTTTTGATTCAAGACTTGATGATATGACTATTTTGTTGGATCAAACTATAGCTGTGGTGAATAAGGTAGCTGTCAGTCAAGGGTAATCATCTTAGAAAGCACACGTGTGTGGGATATGTGGGGCGCAATGACATCCTACTGATTTGTGTCCCTTGCTGTAAGATGATGATTCTTGGGCCCAAGTTAATGTTGTCAATAGTTTTGAGGGGAAATCACATAGGAGATATGATCCATACTCCAACATATATAACCCATGATGGAGGGATCATCCAAATTTGAGGTATAGAAATAACAACAATTTGGGTCAGAATTCTTCTCAGCAATAGTATATGTCAAAGACTGATAGAGTGCAAAGCTTAGAATATATCATGAACTCTTTAGTAGTCTCCACACAGCAACTCCAAGCATCTACACAACAATTTTAGTCAACTACAAAGGCAAAATTTTTTGAGCTGTTAGATCAAACTAGCAAGTTATCTACCTCTGTTAACAAGCTTGAAACTCAAGGAAATTTTCCCTCCCAACCTGATATAAACCCGAGGCAGAATGTTAGTGCCATCAATCTTCGAAGTGGGAAAGAGATCCCTAGTGAAAAAAAATGTTGTACTTCTGCATGCCCATGCCACAGTGACTGAAACTGAAACACATACTCCAAATAGTTCCAAAGATCTACCAGTGGTTGTGAACCTAGAAATGCCAGCTTTTCCACACATATTGGAAAAGAAAAAGAAGGTTTTAGAAGATCAAGAGGTCTTGGAAACATTGAAGAAGGTTGAGATCAACATTCCTCTGCTTACTACAATTAAGCAAGTACCTCGTTACTGCAAGTTTCTAAAAGAGTTGTGCACAAGTATGAGCAGATTGAGGGGGACTGAACGAATTTCCATGGGTGAAACGGTTTTAGCATTACTTTAGAAGAAAATGCCCCATCAAAGAAAACGATCCATATATGTTTTCTATACTTTGCAAAAATTGGAAATGTTCATTTTAAGCAAACCATGTGTGACGTAGGTGCATCTATAAATGTTTTCCATTGTCTATTTATTCTTCTTTGAATATTGGTCCTATAAAACATAATGATGTGATATTAACTCTTCCTGATAGATATAGTGTTTTTCCTTATGGTCTTATTGAGGATGTGTTAGTCCAAATGAATGATTTGGTGTTTCCTGCTAATTTTTATATTCTTGATATGGAGGAAGAGGGTGCACTAAACTCTGATTTGTTGATCTTAGGTAGTCCTTTCTTGAAAACAGCAAGAATAGACATTAATGTCCATGAGGGTACACTTTCAATGGAATTTGATGGTGCTATGGTTAAGTTTAATATAAATGACACCATGAAATGTCCTATAGATTATTTGTCTATTTATATGATCGATGCAACTGAGCCACTAATCGAGAAGAAGGTAGAGTTTTGTTTTGGTGATCATTTGCAGGATGTTAGTACAATGATGGTGTACAATACTAAGGAACTGAAAGTACCTAATAAGGCGACTATGTTACAGCATAGCCATGCAGTAAGCAAAAAGATGAATAAAGGGGCTCCAAAGGTAAATATTTTTTTAGTTGATACAGCCAAGCGTGAGCCCAAGTCTATTAGGTTATGGAAAAAATTTTGCACCAAGAAAAAGAAAGAAAAAAGGAGTGTTTGGTGTATGTTTCAAAGGAAAATTCTTCCATAATTCATGAGGCATTGCCACCAAAGAAGAAAAATCAAGGTGCAAAGATTTATGTGTTGAATGACAAGAAAGGATGAAGATTCGTCTATGTCCAGCTAAGACGACGTTAAAGAAGCACTTTTTGGAGGCAACCCAAGGTTTTTATTATTGTGTTATTGTTATGTATGTTTTGATCCTTTAATTATTTTGTTTTTTGATTGATCCAACAAATTTTAAGCCTTCATATTTATATCTCAAATTTTTAAGGATTTAATTGAACTTGTCTTGGAGAATGGTTTTATTTTCATATGCAATAAGGTAAATGAATTCTCATATTTGAATAAATTGATTTGTAACTAGAATGAGGCTATAAATGTATTTTGCGATATTATAGTCTATATGTAGCTAGAATGTGATGTTACTATTGAGAACTTATTATTATAGTCTTATATTCAAAGGACTTGTTATAACTAAAATATTTCAGGCAAAATTTTTGTATGTAAATCTCATTCATATAGTATTGACATATTATTGATTGGCCAACAAATCAAGCATCAGAGTTCAATAACAATGTATATTTTGGTCTAACATATTTTGGTATATTATTGTCACAAATATAAAATCTAGTACATATTTTGGTCTAACACTTTCTCCACAACAAGAAACTATAACTAAGTGCTGTAATTTGGAGATTGCAATGGGAATGTTGGAAACGCTGCTCATTTTTATCCTTGTATATTATTTTATACTATAATTTTTGTATAAATTCTTCATCAATTGATAACTTATTACATTACTATTTCATTAATTATATTCACTTGCAAATTATAGTTTTTATATTATGTTATGTGAATATAGTATTTCATATTGCCAAGTGTATTTTTTTAATATATTGTTTCAAATTAGTGATATATTATTTTGTAAGTTAATTAACTAAATTTAAATCATAGGTAAATGGGTACCCTACAGATAAACAAGTAACTTGTGGGTAGGGTACGGGTGGTAGTTTTTATTACCCGCACAGGTACGGGTAGAGTATGGGTACATGATATGAACTACGGGTACGGGTAAGGGTGTTGGTATACCCTACTCATACCCTACCCATTGCCATCCCTGGTGACCACGATGTAGTAGACATGTTGACCAGTTTGACCGTTGTGCATTGGGCCACGTGCTGGACTATTGGGCCTCGTTTTTAAAGCCTCACGGTCGTCTAGAAAGGTTGCTAGCTCGGTTTTGCTTTTGGATCAAGACAATTAACATTATTATTATTATTATTATTATTATTATTATTATTATTATAGGAGAGGGATTAGATTTTCCTAATTAGGACACATATATATACTTTCTTTTTCCCTTTTGGCAGTCCTTTCTCTTCTCTCTTCCACTCTCTATTCACGCACTATTGGGCAGCCATCTCTCTCTAAATTTTTGTGCTTTCTTTCTTCTAGCATGTGTAACTAAACCTCTTTCTAGTCGAGGTATTTTCGAAGTTCAATCCTAATATGTTTTGAAACTTTTATTTTAATTGTGATCAAATATTTAGAGTATTTATTCAGTTTTTGTACCTTAGTTCCTTTATTATTGTTTTTATTGATTGCATGATTCGGCCAGTTGTGTGATTGGATGAACAATATACTGTTATTTAGGATTGATAGTGTATCACATTAATCCTAATATAGGTAACAAATAACTTGAATTTATGTGGTTGGACATTGTTCAATGTTATAGAACCGAATAATGTGGTTTAAATGAATCACGACATTTTCGGTTTCACTGGCTAGGATAGGGTTTTTTTGGTTCTTACTGCTGCCATAGATTAAATCTTGTAAGGCGTCCCAAAGGTTGTATAGTGGTTAGAGAAATAGTCTGCAGAGCGTCCCGGGGCTATCGAAAAGGTAAGAAGAGATTGGTTAATCGAGTGTGTCAGCGTTAACTATAACTCTGTCTATTCGAATGTTTGATATTTATCTTTCGTGTATGTGATCAACTGAAATGATTGAACTGAGGAAATACCTTGGCTGGGCTTTTAATATTATTGAATTTTCGTTATTTTCATTATTGTAAATTATTATTTTCTTCATTGCAATTTTACTTTTGTTGATTTTTATTCTCAGTTTTGTTTACTTTTAACTCTCAACTTCAACTTCATTTTTGTTAGTTTTATTTTGTTTTGTTTTTTGTCAAGTAAACAATTCTTTACTGGTCTATGTGGATCGACTCTGTTCACCACTTTACTCATTTATTGTTTTTGAGCATGTTAATATTATTTTGATCGGTTGACACCCTATCATGGGCTGACCATTTTCTAACATTCATCAATGTCTGAATGATGAATTCGATCACCACATCACCAAATTATCTTTTTGTACAATTTTCACGAAGATGAGTATAATTTTTCTATTTGATTTATTAATTTTGTAATACCCCAAATAATTTTAATAAGTATTTTTGGATAATTATATTTAGAGTAATTATTTTGAATAATTATTGGTGGATAATTAGTTTTGGGAATAATTATTTTTGGATAATTATTTTAAATAAATTTGGGTAAAACATTGACTTTTTTATTTTTGGTGATTGAAGAGTTGATTTTATGTTTTGATGTTAATTGGGTGATTAATGAAGGTTAGAAGTGATTTGGGTAAGTAAAATTTGATGGAAAATTGAAAAATAAAATTTAGAAAACAAGGGCCAAACGACTTGTCGTATACCGTTGATGGCCAAAACGACGTGTCGTATGCCGCTGGAGACCCTGTTGTTCAAGCGTGTTTCGTTGTTGTCCGTTCGCGTGTTTTGAATCATCGCCAAACGACAAGTCGTTTGATGATGGACGACCGCGCGTTCACGCAAAGGACCGAGCGACGCGTCGTCTGCGTGTGTGCCATCTGCCATTGAACTGAAACGACTTGTCGTTTCGAGTGTGGTTTTTAAAACCCAGCCGACCCGACCGACCAAACCAACCTGACATTCATCTTCTTTCTTCGTCGATCACTGTTCACGAAACCCAGAAAATCGTCTCTCTCTCTTTGGGATTCTCTCTCTCTTCGTTCCTCTTCCATTTTCGCACCAAGATAAGGTGATTTTCTCTTCCTCTCTCTTGTTTTTGCTTGGTTTCATGGTCAAACCGATGGGTTTGTGTGTATTTTGGGTTTGAGGCCGAAAATGGGTTTCTGTGATTTTTGGATGGATTTGAGTTGGTTTTTGTTGGATAATGATTGATTGAGGTTGAATGAACATTAATCTAGCTTAAAAATGAAGATTTGATGATTTTTTCATTAATTGTCATTTTGGTCCGAAAATGGAGATTTCGGTTTGGGATGATTTTAATGTTCTGGAATGAAACCAAGGATAGATTTAGGTTCAATGGACTTGAGTTGATTGGAACCATCGGGAGCATCGGGTTTCGCTTATTTCGGGATTTGGGGTATTTTTGGAATAATTTTCGTCGCGAGGACTAAGTTGTAAATTTTCATTTTTCTGAAAAAATTGGAGGACTGGTTCTGATATTTTTCATGAGGGTCAGATTTGTAATTTTGGGAAAATATGGTTTGGATTTGTAATTTTTGAAAATGTTGGGTAATTTTGTAATTTTGAGAAAATTAAGGTTTTATTTATAAATTGAGTAATATGGAGGATTTAATTATAAATTCTAAAATTTTTGGGTTAATTATTAATTTCTAAAATTTTTGGGAATTAATTATTAATTTTCGAGGTTTTAGGGACTAAAGTGTA